>JADBJO010021065.1:0-7500 GCA_016801955.1 Conus betulinus | reverse complement strand
TGACCCAGGTAATTTGCAATGGTGAGAATGTTTAATTTTCTGTGATAAAATACCACATGTTTAATCATATTATTTATCACTCACCCCCTTCAAAATGGGGCTGTGTGGCCCTTCTGAATACATTTTCGTCATCGTTTTTAAATTTGTCGTTATCTCCTCTCTATCTCTTCTCTCTCTCTCTCTCTCCTCTCTCTCTCTCTCTCTCTCTCTCTCTCTCTCTCTTGTCAATCTGTCTGTCTGTCTGTCTCTGAACATTTTTCATTTTAATTTGTGTATCTTTTTTGCTTGGCATACCATAATTTCTTTCCGGTCTCTCTCTGTTCCCCCCCCCCCCCCCCCCCCGGCTTCTTCTCTCTCTCATCTCTCTCTCTCTCTCTCTCTCTCTGTCTCTCTCTCTCTGTATGTCTTCTATCTTTGCCTCTCGCTCTCTATCTCTCTCTCTCTCTCTCTCTTCTCTCTCTCTCTCTCTCTCTCTCTGTATGTCGTCCTATCGCTATCTCTGTCTCAAAAAGCCAATAACCTTTTCCGTTCTTACGTGGGAATGTGAACGGTTTATTGCCCAAAACTTACAGATCATGATTTGGTCTCATTTATTTGTAGTCTTGACTTTGTTTGCTTGGTGGAGACCCTTAAGAAAACAAAATTGAATCTAATATATTCAGCGGATATGAAATATGTTATACATCAGCGGTGAAGTTCTCCCGAAATGGAAGACGATCAGCAGGCACTTATGTCCTTGACGAAAAATGAATTCGCTCCTTAAGTAGAAATCGTTGACTTTTTTTTTCCTTGAAAGATGTATTATACATGTATTCTTATATTCCTCCACAAGGTTCGCCTCTTTATACTAATTTTGATCAAGATAATGGGAAAAGTTTGCTTGAGAATTGTTTGGTTGATAAGAGGACAACAAGAGATGTTTATGTGGTATTGTGCGGTGAGCTAAACAGCAGAACTTCAAGTATATCCAGGGATTTTTTTGGCAGACAGTACCATTGAATTGCAATGTAAGAGCGAGTCTTATACATCAGTAAGGTGTTCTCAAGATCAATATTTGAATGATCATGAATATTTGAATAAGTATGGAAAATTACTTCTGAACATGCGCACTGCCTAAGATTTAAGTATTGCTAAATGGTGTATGTAAGGGTGGCCTTCAGGGTCACTATCCATATAGGCCTATATCACATTCTGGATGCAGTGTAACCGACTATTTCTTTTTTCAAACGAGTTATTATCACTGGTGTATGAATCATGTGAACTACACATTGTAGAAAGGATTGACTCTGACCACAAGCATGTTGCAGTTCGAGTAGTGTTTCCACAGGATAACCAGGTCATTGTAGGTGAAAAGGAAGGTCATAGTAGTGTTTCCACAGGATAAAACCAGGTCATTGTAGGTGAAAAGGAAGGTCACAGTAGTATTTCCACAGGATAACCAAGTCATTGTAGGTGAAAAGGAAGGTCATAGTAGTGTTTCCACAGGGATAACCAGGTCATTGTAGGTGAAAAGGAATGTCATAGTAGTGTTTTCACAGGATAACCAGGTCATTGCCAGTGAAAAGAAAAGTCATAGTAGTCTTTCCACAGGATACCCAAGTCATTTCCAGTGAAAAGGAAGGTCATAGTAGTGTTTCCACAGGATAACCAAGTCATTGTAGGTGAAAAGGAATGTCATAGTAGTGTGTTTCACAGGATAACCAAGTCATTTTCCAGTGAAAAGGAAGGTCATAGTAGTGTTTCCACAGAATAGCCAGGTCTTTGCCAGTAAAAAAAAAAAAAAAAAGGAATGTCATAGTAGTGTTTCCACAGGATAACCAGGTCATTGCCAGTGAAAAAGAAATGTCATAGTAGTGTTTCCACAGGATAACCATGTCATTGTAGGTGAAAAGGAAGGTCATAGTAGTGTTTCCACAGCATAACCAGGTCATTGCCAGTGAAAAGGAAGGTCATAGTAGTGTTTCCACAGGATAACCAAGTCATTGTAGGTGAAAATGAAAGAAAGTCATAGTAGTGTTTCCACAGGATAACCAGGTCATTGTAGGTGAAAAGGAAGGTCATAGTAGTGTTTTCCACAGGATAACCAGGTCATTGTAGGTGAAAAGGAAAGTCATAGTAGTGTTTCCACAGGATAACCAGGTCATTGTAGGTGAAAAGGAAAATCATAGTAGTGTTTCCACAGGATAACCAGGTCATTGCCAGCGAAATAGGAAGGTCATAGTAGTGTTTCCACAGGATAACCAGGTCATTGTAGGTGAAAAAGGAAAGTCATAGTAGTATTTCCACAGGATAACCAAGTCATTGTAGGTGAAAAGGAAGGTCATAGTAGTGTTTCCACAGGATAACCAAGTCATTGCCAGTGAAAAGGAATGTCATGGTAGTGTTTTCCACAGGATAGCCAAGTCATTGTAGGTGAAAAGGAATGTCATAGTAGTGTTTCCACAGGATAACCAGTGATTGTAGGTGAAAAGGAATGTCATGGTAGTGTTTCCACTGGATAACCAAGTCATTGTAGGTGAAAAGGAAGGTCATAGTAGTATATAATTATAGTAGAATATAAACATTTACTGGTAAGCAAGTGTTACAGTTTAAAAGGGAGACAAGAGAGGGGGGACTTTCGAAAAAGCATCACAGCAATAATGACGAGTTGCAAGCGTCCGTTTAATTATGGCTTTAAGATCTCTGTATTTTCGGTCTGTGTAGTGCTTTTGTTGTTTTATTTAAAACATTTGGAAAGTGAACGTATGCCTGTTTATTCAGTTTTATTTTCAAAACAATTAATAAAGCGATTGGAAGATTCGAGATTATGTTTACCAGGTCTCCTAAGTTGCTAGTGCATTACCGAAGGTTTGAGAATGTTGTAAAGCTGATCGAATCACATTCGCATAAGCCTGTCGCGATTTCACTGGTTGAGCTTACCGATATGCAGAATATTCTAGAAAGGAATGATCGAGTATGTTGAAGAATATTCTTTAGATAACATATGAGAGCTGTGTGACCGGGAGGGAGAGAGAAATGAGATTTGTTGAAGAGTTCTAGTCATTTTCGAGCACAAAAGTGTTCGAGTCTTCATTAAGTTTGAGTCTAGTCGATGAAAAGCTGCCACTAGTAGAAACACTGGCTGCTACATGTACGACTGAGTTCTTCCTGTATGAGTTATTGAACCTGAAGGTCAGTTAAATGCGGTTCTCCTTCTTCTTCTTCTTCTTCTTCTTCTTTGTCGTTGCTGTTTGTTGTTGTTGTTGTTGTTGTGTTGTTGTTCCTATAATTATTCTTTAACGTTTGTAGATAAAGGATCCTCTTCGTGTCAGTACCGCCTGGTGTCTTTTGTCGTCTGCAAGCTGAACACCTACCACGGGATCTACAACGAACCCTCGCAAGCTACTGCACTTACCTTGTCTGAGGAAGTCAGCGGTCTTGCGTGTAACATTTGGGGCCAAGCCGGTGATCTGCTACATTAATGTTTATTCCAGAGATATTATTCTCTAGCCTGTACTAAACAAAACTGTGATTTTGAAGGCGCCAATCCAGATCTATGTCGACAAACGTCGTCACGTACTGCATCAGCTGTCATCTGAGAAGAATCGAAACTTAGCCTAGATCAAAACACGACGTGTTTCGACCTCTTAGGTCTTCAGACTAGAACTACAATACGATACAAAAAAAAAAAAAAAAAAAAAAAAAAAAAAAAAAAAAAAAGAGAGAGAGAGAGAGAGAGAGAGAGAGAGAGAGAGAGAGAGAGAGAGAGAGAGAGAGAGAGAGAGAGAGAGAGAGAGAGAAAGGAGCGAAAGGAGTGCAGGGAAGGGGCGACAGAGAGAGCGAGAGGAGAGAGAGGGACAAAGAGGCGAGAGTGGGTGCGGGGAAAGAGCGTTAGAACAATCTGACAATCAAAACATTCCAAGGAGATGCAAGACAAGCAATTTGAAGCACCAGGGGGAAAAATGAAAATAAGCACAAATCGGGGGAGATGCATAATGATGGCCCAGTCACCACGTCGGGGGGGGGGGGGGGGGGGGGGGGGGGGGGGGGGGGGGGGGGGGGGGGGGGGGGGGGGGATGTCATATAGATAATAAATCAAGTCATTCCAACAGAACAGAACTGTGTGTGTGTGTGTGTGTGTGTGTGTGTGTGTGTGTGTGTGTGTGTGTGTGTGTGTGAGAGAGTGAGAGAGAGAGAGAGAGAGAGAGAGAGAGAGAGAGAGAGAGAGAGAGAGAGAGAGTGTCGCATAAGAATACAAGCATACAAGCATAACAACATAATGAAAAGATTGCAGGTAAAAGTAGGAAACACACACGTGCGCGCGCGCGCATACATACACACACACACACACACACGCGCGCGCGCGCGCGCGCAGGCGCGCGCGCGTACTCGTATACAGCATACTTATTAAACGGAATAACATGTGCATTTCAAGTACAAAACACTTTCTAAATAGTCAGGGTCATACAAAAGGCAAAGAGGGTGTTGGTGGTTGGTGGTGGATTTATGGCGAAGTATGCAAGTATTGGCACATAAGATGGTTGAAATAATGGTGTTTGAAGGTTGCTATGCATTGTGTTGTTTTGGTTTGATTCAGGGAGCGAGTTTCCATTGAGGAGGACCTGAATATTAAAACTGGATTTGAATAAATCAATTCTAGGAACAGGGACATGAAGTTTGGGTAGAGTCCTTGAGGAATTAATTGAGAATCTGTGAACTAATGTTGAGGGTGCCTTCCCCAGACAATCTTGTGTGCATTATGATCCCTTTGTTGTATTCTAATCTCAGACTTAAGGGGAGAACTTGAATCTTTATATAGTCCGAGTCCAGAAGACTACTGCTTTTTAGGAGGACTAATTTGAGTGCTCGCTTGTGTAGGCTTAGCAATGGTTTGAGGGGTGTTAGCGCTAGCAGAGTCCCATAGAGAGTAGATCCATAGTCTATGTATGATTGGATATGAGACTGGAAAAAGAGCTTGCGTGAATGCAGGTCGAGGAAGCGTTTGAGCGTTTGATTCTGGAGAGTTGATAAACTTTCTGCGAAATTTTGCTGCACAGTGAGGTTATGTGAGTTTGCCAACTAATATTGTTATCAATTGTTATTCCTAGCACTTTGAGGAATGTAACCTGTTCAACTGGTACATTTTTAAGATGTACAGGAGGGAACTTAATAGTGAGATTTTGTCTTTTTTGCCTAGTTGTGATAAGCATGGATTTAGTTTTTTGAGGGTGAAGTGACATGTGATTTAATTCAGTCCATCTTACGAGGTCATTTGCACTTTCTTGTAAAGTTTGTGCAAGAACAGTAACATCAGAATGATTTGTGTGTATTGTTGTATCATCAGCAAAGAGTTCACAGGTGGATGTAATATAGAGAGGTAGATCATTGATGTAAATGGTGGTGAACAGTAAGGGACCCAGGATAGAGCCTTGTGGGACGCCATAGGAAAGTGTTTGAAATGAAGAGAAATTTGTATTAATTTTCACACATTGTTGCCTATTTGTGAGATATGAGCCAAAAAAGCGTAAGAGTTTTTGTGGATAAGCCATACAATTTCAATTTTCTGAGAAGAAGGTTATGGTCTATCACATCAAATGCTTTTTTGAAATCAATAAATAGGACACCACAATATCTGTTGTTGTTAATGCTATTTAGCCAGTCATCAACGAGGTTGATTAGGGCTGTGTGGCATGAATGGTTGTGTCGGAACCCGGACTGTCTTGGATGAAGCAAGTGGTAAGTATTAAGGTGGTGTAATGTGTGTTTTTTTATGTGTTTTTTTTTCAAAGGTTTGGAAAGAGTGGAAGTGATTGATTGGGTCTGTAGTTTTTGCAGGGTCTGAGTTGTCACCTGATTTGTAGATAGGTATGACTTTCGCTTTTTTTTTAACTATCGGGAAAAATGATTTTTGTCGATGCATAAATTGAAGATGTATGTTAACGTATCTGTAATTGCTGGAGCTGCTAGTTTGAGGATTTTGCCATCTAGCCATCTAGGCCATCCACCCCGCAGGCACCTGACTGTTTTAGGTGCGTTAGGTAGTGATAAACTTCAAAGACTGTTACTGGTGGAATATAAAGTTCAGACGTGATGTTTTTATCTTGGCAATATTGTTTCAGTTTTTTTTGAAGGTCGTTTGATCTGGAAGAATCTGTCGTGACAATGTTACTGGCTATAGTGCAAAAGTGGGAGTTCAGCTGTGTTCGACAGAGATGTCTTTAATTACAGTTGATTTGGAAGAAGATTTATTGTTTGTAAGTTCGTTAATAGCTCTCCATACCAATTTTGGGTTCTGGTTTGATGATATTAGTTCTCGATAATATTTCGTTTTTTCTCTGCGCTTCTGTGAATTATTGCATTTCTCAGTTTTTTAGATTCCTCTTCATAGCCATGTTGTTTTATATCTCTAAGGTAACCTGCCTCCTGTAACTCTTTAGTGTACCATGCCGGGGCTTAGGATCATGTCGTACTCTAATCGTTTTTAGAGGGGCGTGTTTGTCATATATTTCTGTAAATGTTTTTTATCCAAAATTCAACAGCAAGATCTGGATGAGTTATGTTGAAAACTGAAGAGAGATTTGAGTTAAGCAAGTCATGCAGAAAATCTTGGTTGTTAAAGTTTGTAAAAGCAACGGTAGGTTATTGTCTTGTGTCCCGTTTTGGGAATTTTTACTCCTTTTTTGGACCATGTGATACAAATTGGTAATGATCACTACAGTTTAGAACAGGGACGCAGGCTAATGATTTCCTTGGATTCTAGCGAGACTGCATCCATCATTGTAATAAATTTGTCGACCAGTTTACCTTTCAGATGGGTTCCTGTAACAGAGAGAGAGAGAGAGAGAGAGAGACGATGAGAGAGAGAGAGCGAGAGAGGAGAGAGCTCTATCTCACCCTTTCCAGGCAGAGAGGGCAGAGAGACAGCAGAGAGAGTGGACAGAAGGACAGAGACAGAGACAGAGACCAGAACACTATCTCACCTTCCCTTCGCAAAGAGAGAGAGAGAAAGGACAGAGAGAGAGAGAGAGATGAGAGAGAAACAGACAGGAGAGAGAGGAGAGAGATGAGAGAGAGAGAGAGAGGAGAGAGGAGAGAGAGGAGAGAGAGGAAGGAGGAGAGAGAGAGAGAGAGAGAAACGAACGAACGAACGAAACGAATTTTTATTTTCAGAGGGTAATGGAATAAGCATCACTGCTTTTTTAAACTCCAGCCCTCCGGGGCCAAAAGAAATTTAAGAAAGGAAAGAAAAAATATTGATTAATATAAAATAATGGAAAATCACTCTTAATATGAAACATGAAAAATACAAAAGGACACAAAATCTATGTACAGAGGGAACACGGACAGAAGGTGTGGGAGACGGTGGGGGGTGGGAGTGGGATGGGGTGGGATGGGGGACAATTAAGAATGAGAGGAGAGGGGGATGGAAGTATAGGAAGAACTAATAAGGAAAATGAAACATTTACACAGAACAGTTATTGGTACATTTTTGGGTAAAGTGGTGTGTAAGATCAGACAGAT
>JADBJO010021064.1:0-30234 GCA_016801955.1 Conus betulinus | reverse complement strand
AGAAGTAGAATCCACACACTGGGATAACATGCGAAAAAAAGTGAAAAAAAAAAAAATAAGGAGTAATTCTTTCTCCGGACCATTAACTCAAGGAAGTCGCTGTCCAACTGTGGCCTGCCAGTTCCTGAAATTGCACATCTTTTTGGTCCATTTCTGAAGAAAGAGAACTAATACATAACCAAATAAGTTAAAACAGCTGACAAGTTTGCTAAGGAGAAAGGTATTAGTGTACTGAGCTCAAACCCTACTCCCAATTACTGCACTGCTTCCTCATTCCAATGTCAGAGCTGCCAACCTCTGAAGAGACTTGAGAGGACTAGTTTTGAGGAATTTCTGACAGCTGAGAAGAATTGCTATGCTAACCAAAAGAAACCAATGACATTCCAGACACTTCATTTTCTTTCCTTTTGTCAGGTGCTTTCATGGAATCACTGTCTCAGCCAACACATGGTTGCTCTTTCACATGTTTGAAGCACACTGTCACTAAGCTTCATCTTATGACTTGGCTCATTTGTTGCACTCAGGATCATCAGCGCTCTGTTGTGTGTCTTGACCCCAGGAGGGACACAATTGGTAAAGGCTGGCAGGCCGAATCACTGACTGCGATCATGACAGCAAAAAGCAACCCGACTGCACTTCCGTTCTCATTTCCTTTTCTCCCTTTCTGCCTCAGGGTTAATCGGTCCAGAAGGTCATTTCCACATGACAGTGGCAGAAGCTGAACCAGAAAGAAAGTTTGCAAACAGTTGTTTGGCTATATGAATGGCAGATATGCAAATTCTATGAATAAACAAACTTTTTTTATGTGAGCAGAGTTTGTCTACATCAAGCTGAACAGCGGAATGACGGCACCTTGAGCGTAATGAACTCACTGAAAGCAGGATGGCTGGCAGCTCTGCAATGTAGAAAATACTCCCAGTTACGTTTCCAAACCAGCATTGGGGAAACAAACCGGGACCACATGATTTACCACAGGTCTGTTCCCAGTAAGTTATGTCACAGTTCTAAAACTACTACTGAGAAGTGTTAACTTGAAGGTGGGAAATATCCATACTTACTGGTCAGAACTTGTAAAAATGATCAATGCACAAAAATGATGTCGGAAATGGTTTAGTCTCCCTATCATCTTGAAAACAAGATGTAAACACCGCTTAGTGACTTGGAAAAATTCTGTTAAATCCAACTCCAACTGGCCATGAAATGCTATGTAAGGGAAGGAATCGATGCAAAAAATGACTGTTGTTTCACTTGCAACAGTTATCTCCCTCCAAGACAGTCGACTGCCTTTGTGACATGGAACAATGTTCAGAGTAATGGCACACCGGTGCCGTCAAGACTTCAATGAGTTGACAACATTCAGTTACACAGAAAAAAAATGAGCTCTTGCACATGAAATGAGTGCACATACCTTGGTATTAATGTACACTGCACATGACAGTCTTCTACACACACACACTGCACATGACAGTCTTCTACACACACACACACTGCACATGACAGTCTTCTACACACACACACTGCACATGACAGTCTTCTACACACACACTGCACATGACAGTCTTCTACACACACACTGCACATGACAGTCTTCTACACACACACACACTGCACATGACAGTCTTCTACACACTACACATGACAGTCTTCTACACACACACTGCACATGACAGTCTTCTACACACACACACTGCACATGACAGTCTTCTACACACTGCACATGACAGTCTTCTACACACACACTGCACATGACAGTCTTCTACACACACACACTGCACATGACAGTCTTCTACACACACACTGCACATGACAGTCTTCTACACACACACACACTGCACATGACAGTCTTCTACACACACACACTGCACATGACAGTCTTCTACACACTGCACATGACAGTCTTCTACACACTGCACATGACAGTCTTCTACACACACACACTGCACATGACAATCTTCTACACACACACACTGCACATGACAGTCTTCTACACACTGCTGCACATGACAGTCTTCTACACACTGCACATGACAGTCTTCTACACACACACACTGCACATGACAGTCTTCTACACACACACACTGCACATGACAGTCTTCTACACACACACACACACACTGCACATGACAGTCTTCTACACACACACTGCACATGACAGTCTTCTACACACTACACATGACAGTCTTCTACACACTGCACATGACAGTCTTCTACACACACACACACTGCACATGACAGTCTTCTACACACACTGCACATGACAGTCTTCTACACACACACACTGCACATGACAGTCTTCTACACACACACACACACACACACACACTGCACATGACAGTCTTCTACACACACACTGCACATGACAGTCTTCTACACACTGCACATGACAGTCTTCTACACACTGCACATGACAGTCTTCTACACACACACTGCACATGACAGTCTTCTACACACACACACACACTGCACATGACAGTCTTCTATACACATACTGCATATGACAGTCTTCTATACACATACTGCATATGACAGTCTTCTACACACACACACACACTGCACATGACAGTCTTCTACACAAACACTGCACATGACAGTCTTCTACACACACAATGCACATGACAGTCTTCTATACACATACTGCATATGACAGTCTTCTACACACACAATGCACATGACAGTCTTCTATACACATACTGCATATGACAGTCTTCTATACACATACTGCATATGACAGTCTTCTACACACACACTGCACATGACAGTCTTCTATACACACACTGCACATGACAGTCTTCTATACACATACTGCATATGACAGTCTTCTACACACACACACACACTGCACATGAAGTCTTCTACACACACACACTGCATATGACAGTCTTCTACACACACACACTGCACATGACAGTCTTCTATACACACACACTGCACATGACAGTCTTCTATACACATACTGCACATGACAGTCTTCTACACACACACACTGCATATGACAGTCTTCTACACACACACACTGCACATGACAGTCTTCTACACACACACTGCACATGACAGTCTTCTACACACTGCACATGACAGTCTTCTACACACACACTGCACATGACAGTCTTCTACACACACACACACTGCACATGACAGTCTTCTACACACTGCACATGACATTCTTCTACACACACACTGCACATGACAGTCTTCTACACACAAACACTGCACATGACAGTCTTCTACACACACACTGCACATGACAGTCTTCTACACACACACACTGCACATGACAGTCTTCTACACACACACACTGCACATGACAGTCTTCTACACACACACACACACTGCACATGACAGTCTTCTACACACACACTGCACATGACAGTCTTCTACACACACACTGCACATGACAGTCTTCTACACACACACACACTGCACATGACAGTCTTCTACACACACACACTGCACATGACAGTCTTCTACACACACACACTGAACATGATTGTCTTCTACACACACACACTGCACATGACAGTCTTCTACACACACACACACACTGCACATGACAGTCTTCTACACACACACTGCAGTTGACAGTCTTCTACACACACACTGCACATGACAGTCTTCTTCTACACACACACACTGCACATGACAGTCTTCTACACACTGCACATGACAGTCTTCTACACACACACTGCACATGACAGTCTTCTACACACACACACACACTGCACATGACAGTCTTCTACACACTGCACATGACATTCTCTCTACACACACACTGCACATGACAGTCTTCTACACACAAAACACTGCACATGACCAGTCTTCTACACACACACTGCACATGACAGTCTTCTACACACACACACTGCACATGACAGTCTTCTACACACACACACTGCACATGACAGTCTTCTACACACACACACTGCACATGACAGTCTTCTACACACACACTGCACATGACAGTCTTCTACACACACACTGCACATGACAGTCTTCTACACACACACACACTGCACATGACAGTCTTCTACACACACACACTGCACATGACAGTCTTCTACACACACACACACTGCACATGATTGTCTTCTACACACACACACTGCACATGACAGTCTTCTACACACACACACACACACTGCACATGACAGTCTTCTACACACACACTGCAGTTGACAGTCTTCTACCACACACACTGCACATGACAGTCTTCTACACACACACACACTGCACATGACAGTCTCTTCTACACACACACACTGCACATGACAGTCTTCTACACACATACTGCATATGACAGTCTTCTACACACACTCTTCTACACACATACTGCATATGACAGTCTTCTACACACACACACACTGCACATGATAGTCTTCTACACACACAATGCACATGACAGTCTTCTATACACATACTGCAAATGACGGTCTTCTACACACTGCAAATGACAGTCTTCTACACACTGCAAATGACAGTCTTCTACACACTGCACATGACAGTCTTCTACACACTGCAAATGACAGTCTTCTACACACTGCACATGACAGTCTTCTACACACACACACACACTGCAAATGACAGTCTTCTACACACACACACACACTGCACATGACAGTCTTCTACACACACACACACACTGCACATGACAGTCTTCTGCACACACACTGCACATGACAGTCTTCTACACACACACACTGCACATGACAGTCTTCTGCACACACACTGCACATGACAGTCTTCTACACACATACTGCATATGATAGTCTTCTACACACACACACTGCACATGACAGTCTTCTACACACACAATGCACATGACAGTCTTCTATACACATACTGCATATGACAGTCTTCTACACACTGCAAATGACAGTCTTCTACACACTGCAAATGACAGTCTTCTACACACACACACACTGCACATGACAGTCTTCTACACACTGCAAATGACAGTCTTCTACACACATACTGCAAATGACAGTCTTCTACACACTGCACATGACAGTCTTCTATACACATACTGCATATGACAGTCTTCTACACACTGCACATGACAGTCTTCTACACACACACACTGCACATGACAGTCTTCTACACACACACACTGCACATGACAGTCTTCTACACACTGCACATGACAGTCTTCTACACACACAATGCATGTCTAGATGACAGTCACTGAGTCAGCACAGATGTACAAACACCATACTGTCTTGCAGGACACACAAAAGCAGTAGGACTGTTCTGTATCTGGGAACACAGACATCAACTGTTCTTTCTCCCACTGGTCTTTCTCACAAAACATTAGGATGACTGCTCTACATCAGGAACAAGCGTATGCTCTTCATAATGCATTGCAAAACATATTCATATAAAAGCACAATTTGTCATAATATAAATACTGTGTTAATAAGAAAGAAAAGAAAAGAAAAGAAAAGAAAAGAAAAAAAAAACAACAGCAAATCAATGAAAGTTCCTTGTGATGTTCATCAACTTCTGTTCAGAGACACAAATTTACTCTGTTGAGAGACACAAATTTACTCTGTTGAGAGACACAAATTTACTCTGTTGAGAGACTCAAATTTACTCTGACAGGTAGAAGCCACTGTGAACAAAAAGCAAATCATTTTACATCAAAATCACAACTGTCAGCCAACAGTCCTTTCTCTGACATCTTGTCAAGGGTTTTATTGAATATATACTCTGTGGAAACTGCATTCAGTACCACCATTGACAACCTTTTTTTTTCCCATGAATTGATCTTTTTTGTTCAGTCTATGGAAAATAAAGTCTCCCATCCACAGAGACATGATGAGTGACCAGAAGGGAGGAGACAGAATCCTATGAAACAAAACAACACACACAAGTTGGATTTCAGAGACAAAGTACCCATCACATCCCACTGACATAGTAAAAGCAGCCATCAACCAATCCTGCTGACTAAACAACACACACACTGGATTTCAGAGGCAGTATAACCAAACACATCAACTAACTGAGAACAAATAGTAATCAACTAATCCTACTGACTGAACAACACACACGCTGGAATTCAGAGACAGCATAGCCAACACATCCACTGACATGATAAAACCAGTCGTCAACTAGTCCTACTGACTGAACGACCCAGACTTAGCTGGTGACCAGGCAGGAGACAGCACAATCCTATGGCAAAGTGTCCATTGCTGAGCTTCCATCCCCACAGACATAGCTGGTGACCCCAGGAGAGACGGACGAATCCTACTGGACCCATGAAAACAGTCATGAACCAAAACACACTGATCTTAAACAAAACAAACTTCACGTTTAAGTAGTCACATGGTGAAAAAACAGTCACTGTTAGACCAAAGATGACTTCACGGCAAACGAAGTTCACTTGTAAAAATTCAGTTCCAGGTCGGCCATGTGCTGAAAAAATGCAGGCGACCTTGGCGTAGGCTTGTTCCTCAAAGTGGAGCAGCAGGTCGTGCATGTCATCCACACACCTGTCCTCCATCTCCCGCAGTTGACTCAGCAGCGCCAGGCCCCCAGCATCCTCCTGACCCAGCAGCTCTCGCAGCCTTTCATGGCCATGATACAGGGCATGGCGCCGGTCCACCTGCCAAACACCCCTGCCTTCATACACCTGTGTTATCTTAAAACACCTGATTTACCTTCACACACCCCTGCCTTCATACACCTGTGTTATCTTAATACATCTGATTTACCTTCACACACCCCTGCCTTCATACACCTGTGTTATCTTAATACACCTGATTTACCTTCACACACCCTGCCTTCATACACCTGTGTTATCTTAATACACCTGATTTACCTTCACACACCCCTGCCTTCATACACCTGTGTTATCTTAATACACCTGATTTACCTTCACACACCCCTGCCTTCATACACCTATATTATCCTGATACACATGTATTCCCTGCCAAACACCCTTGCTTTAATACACCTGTATTGTTTCAATACACCTGTATCATCTGCCAAACACCCTTGCTTTAATATACCTACACTATCTAATATACCTGTATTATCTTAATACACATGTATTACCTGCACACACCCCATGCTTCATATACTTGTATTATCTTGATATACCTGTATTACCTTAATACATCTGTATTGACTGCCAACACCCTGTCTTAATACACCCATATTGTCTTAATACACAAGTATTACCTGCCACTGGCCCTGCTGTAATACACCTGTATTACCTGCCACACAGCCCTGTCTTAATACATCTGTATTACCCGTCACACACCCCTGCCTTCATACACCTGTATTACCTGTCACACACCCCATGCCTTCATACACCTGTATTACCTGTCACACACCCCTGCCTGAAGACACCTGTATTATCTGTCACACACCCCTGTCTTAATACACCTGTATTACCTGTCACACACCCCTGCCTGAAGACACCTGTATTACCTGTCACACACCCCTGCCTGAAGACACCTGTATTACCTGTCACACACCCCTGCCTTCATACACCTGTATTACCTGTCACACACCCCTACCTTCATACACCTGTATTACCTGTCACACATCCCATGCCTTCATACACCTGTATTACCTGTCACACACCCCTGCCTCATACACCTGTATTACCTGTCACACACCCCTGCCTTCATACACCTTATTACCTGTCACATACCCCTACCTTCATACACCTGTATTACCTGTCACAAACCCCTACCTTCATACACCTGTATTACCTGTCACACACACCCCTGCCTTCATACACCTGTATTACCTGTCACACACCCCATGCCCTCATACACCTGTATTACCTGTCACAAACCCCTGCCTTCATACACCTGTATTACCTGTCACACACCCCTGCCTTCATACACCTGTATTACCTGTCACACACCCCTGCCTGAAGACACCTGTATTACCTGTCACACACCCCTGCCTGAAGACACCTGTATTACCTGTCACACACCCCTGTCTTCATACACCTGTATCACCTGTCACACACCCCTGCCTGAAGACACCTGTATTACCTGTCACACACCCCTGTCTTCATACACCTGTATCACCTGTCACACCCCTGCCTGAAGAAGACACCTGTATTACCTGTCACACACCCCTGCCTGAAGACACCTGTATTACCTGTCACACACCCCTGTCTTCATACACCTGTATCACCTGTCACACACACCCCTGCCTGAAGACACCTGTATTACCTGTCACACACCCCTGTCTTCATACACCTGTATCATCTGTCACACACCCCTGCCTGAAAGACACACCTGTATTACCTGTCACACACCCCCTGTCTTCATACACTGTATCACCTGTCACACACACCCCTGCCTGAAGACACCTGTATTACCTGTCACACACCCCTGCCTGAAAGACACCTGTATTACCTGTCACACACCCCTGCCTTCATACACCTGTATTACCTGTCACACACCCCTGCCTGAAGACACCTGTATTACCTGTCACACACCCCTGCCTGAAGACACCTGTATTACCTGTCACACACCCCTGCCTGAAGACACCTGTATTACCTGTCACACACCCCTGTCTTCATACACCTGTATCACCTGTCACACACACCCTGCCTGAAGACACCTGTATTACCTGTCACACACCCCTGTCTTCATACACCTGTATCACCTGTCACACACCCCTGCCTGAAGACACCTGTATTACCTGTCACACACCCCTGCCTGAAGACACCTGTATAACCTGTCACACACCCTGCCTGAAGACACCCTGTATTACCTGTCACACACCCCTGCCTGAAGACACCTGTATTACCTGTCACAAACCCCTGCCTGAAGACACCTGTATTACCTTCACACACCCCTGCCTGAAGACACCTGTATTACCTGTCACAAACCCCTGCTTCATACACCTGTATACCTGTCACACACACCCTGTCTTAATACTCCTGTATTACCTGCCACACACCCATGTATTACCTGTCACACACACCCCTGCCTTAATACCCCTGTATATACCTGTCACACCCTGCCTTAATACACCTGTATTACCTGTCACATACCCCTGCCTTAATACGCCTGTATTACCTGTCACACACCCCTGCCTCCATACACCTGTATTACCTGTCACACACCCCCCATGCCTTCATACACCTGTATTACCTGTCACAAACCCCTGCCTTCATACACCTGTATTACCTGTCACACACCCCATGCCTTCATACACCTGTATTACCTGTCACAAACCCCTGCCTTCATACACCTGTATTACCTGTCACACACCCCTGCCTTAGTGCCAGTCCTGAGATTAACGGAGAGTAACACTTGGCAAAAAAAAAACTCCTGTAGTGCCTGGTATTGTCAATACTTGCAATGATTGAAGAAACACCTGTAGTGCCTGGTATAGTCAATACTTGCAATGACTGAAGAAACACCTGTAGTGCCTGGCACAGTCAATACTTGCAATGATTGAAGAAATACCTGGTATAGTTAATACTTGCAATGATTGAAGAAATACCTGGTATAGTTAATACTTGCAATGTTGAAGAAATACCTGGTATAGTAAATACTTGCAATGATTGAAGATAGACTTGTGGTTCCTGGTATATTCGATGCTTGCAGTGATTGTAGAAACACCAGTAGTACCTGGTATAGTCAATTCTTGCAATGATTAAAGAACATCTGGTATAGTCAATGCTTGTAATGATTGAAGAAAAACTTGTGGTGCCTGGTATAGTCAATGCTTACAATGATTGAAGAAACACCAGTAGTACCTGGTATAGTCAACACTTGCAATGATTGAAGAAACACCAGTAGTACCTGGTATAGTCAACACTTGCAATGATTGAGGAAATACCTGGTATAGTCAATGCTTGCAATGACTGAAGAAACACCAGTAGTACCTGGTATAGTCAAACACTTGCAATCACTGAAGAAATGACTGGTATAGTCGATACATGCAACGATCGAAGAAACTCCTGTAATGCCTGGTATAGTCAACACTTGCAGTGATTGAAAGAAATACCTGTCGTGCCTAGTATAGTCAATACTTGCAATGATTGAAGAAATACATGTTGTGTGTGGTATAGTCAACACTTGCAGTAATTGTAGAAATACCTGTAGTGCCTGGTATCGTCAGTGCCTGCCATCACTGAATAAACACCTGTAGTAAACTTATGATAGCAATGATAGTTAAGATAGTTGTTACAAGCAACTACTGTACAAACACCTGAAGTAAACTTATGATAGCAATGATAGTTAAGATAGTTGTTACAAGCAACTACTGTACAAACACCTGAAGTAAACTTATGATAGCAATGATAGTTAAGATAGTTGTTACAAGCAACTACTGTACAAACACCTGAAGTAAACTTATGATAGCAATGATAGTTAAGATAGTTGTTACAAGCAACTACTGTACAAACACCTGAAGTAAACTTATGATAGCAATGATAGTTAAGATAGTTGTTACAAGCAACTACTGTACAAACACCTGAAGTAAACTTATGATAGCAATGATAGTTAAGATAGTTGTTACAAGCAATTACTGTACAAACACCTGAAATAAACTTATGATAGTTATTACTAGCAAACACTGTAGAAAGACCTATAGTAAACTTATGATAGTTATTACTAGCAAACACTGAACAGGTAAAGAGTCATGTTTAAATGTGAACTGTGACGACACACCTGACTGAACAGGTAAAGAGTCATGTTTAATGTGAACCGTGATGACACACCTGACTGAACAGGTAAAGAGTCATGTTTAAAGTGAACTGTGACGACACACACCCCACTTGACTGAGAACGAGACATGTGACCAGAAAACTGTGACAACACACCTGGACAGAAATAGAGACAGGTGTCATGACACACCTGACTGGACTGAGGAAGGGACATACATCTTGTAAGATGTGATAACGCATCTGACTTGCCTGACAAAGAGGTCTGTGTCCTGTGAACTGTGACAACAAACCACACTGAACGAAATAAAAAGAGAGAGACATGTCCAGTGAACTGTGACAAACCACACTGACCTAAACAGAAAGACAGACAATTCCAGTGAACTGTGACAACACACCTGACTGAATGAGAAAGAGACCTGCGTCTAGTAAACTAAGACAACATACCGGATTGAATGAGAATGAGACGTGTCAAAAGAACTGTGACAACATACCTGACTGAACGACAAAGAGACATGTGTCAAATGAGATGTGACAACACACTTGACTGAATGAGAAAGAGATGTGTCAAATGAACTATGACAACATACCTGACTGAATGAGAAAGAGAGACATGTGTTCAGTGAACTGTGACAACACACCTGCCTGAATGAGAGAGACCTGAGTTCAGTGAACTGTGACATCACACCTGAATGAATGAGAAAGAGACCTGTGTTCAGAGAACTGTGACATCACACCTGACTGAATGAGAAAGAGACCTGTGTTCAGTGACCTGTGAAATACACCTGACTGAATGAGAAAGAGACCTGTGTTCAGTGAACTGTGACATCACACTTGACTGAATGAGAAAGAGACCTGTGTTCAGTGAACAGTGACATCACATCTGACTGAATGAGAAAGAGACCTGTGTTCAGTGAACTGTGACAACACACCTGACTGAATGAGAAAGAGACCCCTGTTCAGTGAACTGTAACAATACACCTGAAGAATGAGAAAAGAGATCTGTGTTCAGTGAACTGTGACAACACACCTGACTGAATGAGAAAGAGACCTGTGTTCAGTGAACTGTGACAACACACTGATTGAAATGACAAAGAGATGTGTGTGCAGTGAACTGTGACAACACACCTGACTGAATGAGAAAGAGACCTGTGTTCAGTGACCTGTGACACACACCTGACTGAATGAGAAAGAGACCTGTGTTCAGTGAACAGTGACATCACATCTGACTGAATGAGAAAGAGACCTGTGTTCAGTGAACTGTGACAACACACCTGACTGAATGAGAAAGAGACCCCTGTTCAGTGAACTGTAACAATACACCTGAATGAATGAGAAAGAGATCTGTGTTCAGTGAACTGTGACAACACACCTGACTGAATGAGAAAGAGACCTGTGTTCAGTGAACTGTGACAACACACCTGATTGAAATGACAAAGAGATGTGTGTGCAGTGAACTGTGACAACACACCTGACTGAATGAGAAAGAGGCCTGTGTGCAGTGAACTGTGACAACACACCTGACTGAATGAGAAAGAGACATGTGTGCAGTGAACTGTGGCAACACACATGACTGAATGAGAAAGAGGCCTGTATCTAGTAAAAACTATGACAACATGCCTGATTGAATGAGAATGAAACTGTGACAACACACCTGATTAACCTGACAAAGAGATGTGTGTGCAGTGAACTGTGACAACACATATGACTGAACTGACAAAGAGACATGTGTCAGTAAAACTGTGACAACACACCTAACTGAATGAGGAGACATGTGTCAAAAAGAACTGTGACAACACATCTGACTGAACTGACAAACAGATATATGTTCAGTGAACTGTGACTACACACCTGACTGAATGAAAAAAGAGACGTGTCAAAAGAACTGTGACAACACACCTGACTGAACTGACAAAGAGATGTGTCAAAAGAACTGTTACAACACACCTGACTTAACTGACAAAACAGACATGTGCCCAATGAACTGTGACAACACACTTGACTGAACTGAACAGAACCAGACATGTGTCAAGTAAACTATGACAACATACCTGACTGAATTGAGAAAGAGAAGAGACGTGTCTGTAAGCTACAATCACACGTGTGACTGAACTGAGGTAGAGATGTGTCCTGTAAGCTACAATCACACGTGTGACTGAACTGAGGAAGAGATGTGTCCTGTAAGCTACAATGACGCATGTGACTGAAGAGAGAAAGACGTGTCCTGCAAACTACAAAGACGCATGTGACTGAAGAGAGAAAGAGATGTGTCCTGTAAGTTTAAATGACACATGTGACTGAAGAGAGAAAGAGATGTGTCCTATAAGTTTAAATGACACATGTGACTGAAGAGAGAAAGAGATGTGTCCTGTAAGTTTATAAATGACACATGTGACTGAAGAGAGAAAGAGATGTGTCCTGTAAGCTACAATGACACATGTGACTGAAGAGAGAAAGAGATGTGTCCTGTAAGCTACAATGACACATGTGACTGAAGAGAGAAAGAGACGTGTCCTGTAAGCTACAATGACACATGTGACTGAACAGAGAAGGAGATGTGTCCTGCAAGTTACAATGACACATGTGACTGAAGACAGAAAGAGACGTGTCCTGTAAGCTACAATGACACATGTGACTGAAGAGAGAAGGAGATGTGTCCTGTACAAGTTACAATGACACATGTGACTGAAGAGAGAAAGAGACGTGTCCTGTAAGCTACAATGACACATGTGACTGAAGACAGAAAGAGATGTGTCCTGTAAGCTACAATGACACATGTGACTGAAGAATGAAAGAGATGTGTCCTGTAAGCTACGATGACACATGTGACTGAAGACAGAAAGAGATGTGTCCTGTAAGCTACAATGACACATGTGACTGAAGACAGAAAGAGATGTGTCCTGTAAGCTATGATGACACATGTGACTGAACTGAGAAAGAGACGTGTCCTGTAAGCTACAATGACACATGTGACTGAAGAGAGAAAGAGATGTGTCCTGTAAGCTATGATGACACATGTGACTGAACTGAGAAAGAGACGTGTCCTGTAAGCTACAATGACACATGTGACTGAAGAGAGAAAAGAGACGTGTCCTGTAAGCTACAATGACACATGTGACTGAAGACAGAAAGAGATGTGTCCTGTAAGCTACAATGACACATGTGGCCGAAGACAGAAATAGATGTGTCCTGCAAGCTACAATGACACATGTGACTGAAGAGAGACAAAAACAGATCAGTGAACAGTGACATCTCACTAAACTGAACAGGGAAGCAAACATGCATCCTCTGCTCTGTGACAACACACCTGACTGACCTCAACTGAACTGAGACAACACACCTGACTGACCTCAACTGAACTGAGACAACACACCTGACTGGCCTCAACTGAACTGAGACAACACACCTGACTGACCTCAACTGAACTGAGACAACACACCTGACTGGCTTCAACTGAACTGAGACAACACACCTGACTGACCTCAACTGAACTGAGACAACACACCTGACTGACCTCAAACTGAACTGAGACAACACACCTGACTGGCCTCAACTGAACTGAGACAACACACCTGACTGACCTCAACTGAACTGAGACAACACACCTGACTGACCTCAACTGAACTGAGACAACACACCTGACTGGCCTCAACTGAACTGAGACAACGCATCTGACTGACCTCAACTGAACTGAGGCAACCCTTTCCTCAGTCAACTGCAACCACCTACCTTGCAATCCAACGGTGGACTTTTCTGGCTGTGATCATCGCCGGCACTCTGCGGTGACACAGTGGCTGAGCCGATGGATGCCCCTGGAGCGAAGATGAAGGGCTGTAGATGGAAGTGAGGGGGTTGGGGGTGGCCGTGAACCAATGACAGCAGGGGGTGGGGCATGGGGAGGAGGAGGGAGGGCTGAGGACAGACACCTGACTGCCAGTGGACAGAAAGCTGCCGTCCGTCATGCAGATTCCGCTCTCTTCATCGCGCAGCACTTGGAACATGTCCCGCACACCAAAACTGGCCTGGTGGAACACACAGTGGCCATCATTAGCACACACACCCTGCACATCATAAGTCATTACACACACCCTGCACATCATAAGTCACTACACACACCCTGCACATCATAAGTCACTACACACACCCTGCACATCATAAGTCACTACACACACCCTGCACATCATAAGTCATTACACACACCCTGCACATCATAAGATTACACACACCCTGCATATCATAAGCCATACACACACACCCTGCACATCATAAGTCACTACGCACACCCCTGCACATCATAAGTCATTACACACACCCTGCACATCATAAGTCACTACACACACCCTGCACATCATAAGTCATTACACACACCCTGCATATCATAAGTCATTACACACACCCCCTGCACATCATAAGTCATTACACACACCCTGCACATCATAAGTCATTACACACACCCCTGCACATCATAAGTCATTACACACACCCTGCACATCATAAGTCACTACACACACCCTGCACATCATAAGTCACTACACACACCCTGCACGTCATAAGTCACTACACACACCCTGCACGTCATACGTCATTACACACACCCTGCACATCATAAGTCATTACACACACCCTGCATATCATAAGTCATTACACACACCCTGCACATCATAAGTCACTACACACACCCTGCACATCATAAGTCACTACACACACCCTGCACATCATAAGTCATTACACACACCCTGCACATCGTAAGTCATTACACACACCCTGCACATCATAAGTCATTACACACACCCTGCACATCTTTAAGTCATTACACACACCTTGCACATCATAAGTCACTACACACACCCTGCACATCATAAGTCATTACACACACCCTGCACATCATAAGTCATTACACACACCCTGCACATCATAAGTCACTACACACACCCTGCATATCATAAGTCACTACACACACCCTGCACATCATAAGTCATTACACACACGCTGCACATCGTAAGTCATTACACACCCCCTGCACATCATAAGTCACTACACACACCCTGCACATCATAAGTCACTACACACACCCTGCACATCATAAGTCACTACACACACCCTGCACATCATAAGTCACTACACACACCCTGCACATCATAAGTCATTACACACACCCTGCACATCATAAGTCACTACACACACACCACACACCCTGCACATCATAAGTCACACTACACACACCCTGCACCCATAAGTCACTACACACACCCTGCACATCATAAGTCATACACACACCCTGCACATCATAAGTCATTACACACACCCTGCACATCATAAGTCACTACACACACCCTGCACATCATAAGTCACTACACACACCCTGCATTACACACACATCATCACATCATAAGTCATTACACACACCCATCATGCACATCATAAGTCAGTCACACACACCCTGCACATCATAAGTCACTACACACACCCTGCACATCATAAGTCATTACACACACCCTGCACATCATAAGTCACTACACACACCCTGCACATCATAAGTCATACACACACCCTGCACATCACAAGTCACACACACACCCTGCACATCATAAGTCATTACACACACCCTGCACATCATAAGTCATTACACACACCCTGCACATCATAAGTCACTACACACACCCTGCACACATACACACACACCCTGCACATCATAAGTCATTACACACACACCCTGCACATCATAAGTCACTACACACCCCTGCACATCATAAGTCACTACACACACCCTGCACATCATAAGTCATTACACACACCTGCACATCATAAGTCATTACACACACCCTGCACATCATAAGTCACTACACACACCCTGCACATCATAAGTCATTACACACACCCCTGCATATCATAAGTCATTACACACACCCTGCACATCATAAGTCACTACACACACCCTGCACATCATAAGTCATTATACACACCCCTGCACATCATAAGTCATTACACACCCTGCACATCATAAGTCACTACACACACCCCTGCACATCATTAAGTCATTACACTTACCTTGCATTCACTGCCACCCCTTTTCCTTGGACACATCATGAAACAGCACACACAGAGAAAACAACTGCTGTCTATTTACAAACTGGAATAGAAGCGACTGCTGTTTGTTCCACAGACAATTGTTTACTGCACAGAAGAAAGCCATATTACTGTTTACTGCACAATGGAAAGCTGTATTACTGTTTACTGCACAAAGGAAAGCTGTATGCTGTTTACTGCACAAAGCTAAGCTGTAGTACTGTTTACTGCACTATGGAAAGCTGTATTACTGTTCACTGCACAATGGAAAGCTGTATTATTGTTTACTGCGCAAAGGAAAGCTGTCTTACTGTTTACTGCACAAAGGAAAGCTGTATTACTGTTTACTACACAGGCAAAGGAAAGCTGTATTACTGTTTACTGCATAAAGGAAAGCTGTCTTACTGTTTACTGCACAGAGAAAGGAAAGCTGTATTACTGTGTACCGCACAGACAAAGGAAAGCTGTGTTACTGTTTACCGCACAAAGGAAAGCTGTATTTCTGTTTACCGCACAGACAAAGGAAAGCTGTGTTACTGTTTACCGCACAAAGGAAAGCTGTATTTCTACTTACTGCACAGACAAAGGAAAGCTGTATTACTGTTTACTGCACAAAAGAAAGCTGTATTACTGTTTACTGCACAGACAAAGGAAAGTTGTATTCCTGTTTACTGCACAAAGGAAAGCTGTATTCCTGTTTATTGCACAAAGGAAAGCTGTATTACTGTTTACTGCACAAAGGAAAGCTGTATTCCTGTTTACTGCACAAAGGACAGCTGTATTCCTGTTTACTGTGCAAAGGACAGCTGTATTACTGTTTACTGCACAAAGGAAAGCTGTATTACTATTTACTGCACAATGGAAAGCTGTATTACTGTTTAATGCACAATGGAAAGCTTTATTACTTTTTACTGCACAAAGGACAGTTGTATTACTGCTTACTGCACAATGGAAAGCTGTACTACTGTTTACTGCACAAAGGAAAGCTGTGTTACTGTTTAATGCACAGACAAAGGAAAGCTGTATTACTGTTTACTGTACAGACAACGGAAAGCTGTATTACTGTTTGCTGCACAACAGAAAGCTGTATTACTGTTTGCTGCACAAAGGAAAGCTGTATTCCTGTTTACTGCACAAAGGACAGCTGTATTATTGTTTACTGCACAAAGGACAGCTGTATTACTGTTTACTGCACAAAGGACAGCTGTATTACTGTTTACTGCACAAAGCACAGCTGTATTCCTGTTTACTGCACAAAGGAAAGCTGTATTACTGCTTACTACACAAAGGAAAGCTGTGTTACTGTTTACTGCACAGACAAAGGAAAGCTGTATTACTGTTTCCTGTACAGACAACGGCAAGCTGTATTACTGTTTACTGCACAGACAAAAGAAGCTGTATTTCTGTTTACTGCAAAAACGAAAGCTGTATTCATGTTTATTGCACAAAGGAAAGCTGTCTTACTGTTTACTGCACAAAGGAAAGCTGTATTCCTGTTTACTGCACAAAGGACAGCTGTATTACTGTTTACTGCACAGAGGACAGCTGTATTACTTTTTACAGCAAAAAAAAAGGAAAGCTGTATTACTGTTTACTGCACAATGGAAAGCTGTATTACTGTTTACTGCACAAAGGAAAGCTGTGTTACTGTTTACTGCACAGACAAAGGAAAGCTGTATTACTGTTTACTGTACAGACAACGGAAAGCTGTATTACTGTTTGTGCACAACAGAAAGCTGTATTACGGTTTACTGCACAGACAAAGAAAAGCTGTATTATTGTTTACTGCACAAAGGGAAGCTGTATTACTGTTTACTACACAAAGGAAAGCTGTATTACTGTTCACTTCACAGACAAAGGAAAGCCGGATTACTGTTTACTGCACAAAGGAAAGCTGTATTTCTGTTTACTGCACAAAGGAAAGCTGTATTTCTGTTTACTGCACAGACAAAGGAAAGCTGTGTTACTGTTTACTACACAAAGGAAAGCTGTATTTCTGTTTACTGCACAGACAAAGGAAAGCTGTATTACTGTTTACTGCACAAAGGAAAGCTGTATTCCTGTTTATTGCACCAAGGGATAGCTGTATTACTGTTTACTGCACAAAGGAAAGCTGTATTCCTGTTTACTGCACAATGGAAAGCTGTATTACTGTTTACTGCACAATGGAAAGCTGTATTACTGTTTACTGCACTAACAAAGGAAAGCTGTCTTACTGTTTACTGCACCAACAAAAGAAAAGCTGTATTATTGTTTACTGCACAGACAAAGGAAAAACTGTATTGTTGTTTACTGCACAGTCAAAGGAAAGCTGTATTATTATTTACTGCACAAAGGAAAGCTGTATTACTGTTTTACTGCACAAAGGAAAGCTTTATTACTGTTTCCTGCAAAAGGCCCCCAAAGCCCTTAAAAAAGTCTTTGTGTCTATGCCCCCAAGTTCTTAGTTATTCTTTATGTCTATGCCCCTAAAGCCCTTAAATAGTCTTTGTGTGTGCCCCCAAAGTCCTTATATATTCTTTGTGTCTGCACCCCCAAACCCCTTAGACAGTCTTTGTGTCTGCACTCCCAAAGCCCTTGATCTTTGTGTCTGCACCCCCAAAGCCCTTAGACAGTCTTTGTGTCTGAACCCCCCAGCCCTTCGACAGTCTTTGTGTCTGCACCCCCAAAGCCCTGAAATATTCTTTGTGTCTGCACCCCCAAAGCCCTGAAATATTCCTTGTGTCTGCACCCTCAAAGCCCTGAAATATTCTTTGTGTCTGCACCCCCAAAGCCCTGAAATATTCTTTGTGTCTGTGCCCCCCCAAACCCTGAAATATTCTTTGTGTCTGTGCCCCCAAAGCCCTGATATATTCTTTGTGTCTGTGCCCCCCAAAACCCTGAATTATCTTTGTGTCTGTGCCCCAAAGCCCTGCAGGCCTGAATATATTCTTGTGTCTGTGCCCCCAAAGCCCTGAAATATTCTTTGTGTCTGCGCCACCAAAGCCCTGAAATATTCTTTTGTGTCTGTGCCCCCAAAGCCCTGAAATATTCTTTGCGTCTGTGCCCCTAAAGCCCTGAAATATTCTTTATGTCTTTGCCCTAAAGCCCTGAAATATTCTTGGTGTCTGCACCCCAAAAAGCCCTTAGATAGTCTTTCAAGTGGCTTGATGTAAATTGGCATGAGAGGTAGATTCATGATGGACTCTCTCAACTCATTTTCGCGAGGGGGGAGTGAGAGGGTGAGCATTCAAGGGACTCATAATCTGAGCAGCCCTCTTCTCACTGTTCACTGCAACGTCCTTGGGTGAACGAGCTAAAGCCCCAAAGGACTGATAACACAAGACAAGACTAAAACAAGACCACATTCCAAATCAGAAGATGTTGCTGAATATGGTAAGGTTAGCCACAAAACAATAAAGAAAAACAGAAGACGGTTGATGAATTGCAAAGTGGACAGTGTTGCCGAGCAAGAACATCATCTGCATCCTGGTTACTGTTGACCATCAACCAAGAACATGACCTGCGTCCTGGTTGGTGTTGACCATCAAACAAGAACATGACCTGCATCCTGGTTGGTGTTGACCATCAAACAAGAACATGGACCTGACCTGCGTCTGGTTGGTGTTGACCATCAAACAAGAACATGACCTGCGTCCTGGTTGGTGTTGACCATCAAACAAGAACATGACCTGCGTCCTGGTTGGTGTTGACCATCAAGCAAGGGAAAGGAAATGCAAATTGTGGAAGATGGGGAAAAAAAACGCCAAAGATGTTGATACTGGTTAGCCCTGAAAATCTAGCCTAACACAGAAGGCAAACCGGGTCATAACTCACACACAGTCTGACACTGTACAGTACAACACCAAACCACTGACATTGTACAGTACAACATCAAACCACTGACACTGTACAGTACAACACCAAACCACTGACACTGTACAGTATGACACCAAACCACTGACACTGTACAGTACAACACCAAACCACTGACACTGTACAGTACGACACCAAACCACTGACATTGTACAGTACAACACCAAACCACTGACACTGTACAGTACGACACCAAACCACTGACACTGTACAGTACAACACCAAACCACTGACACTGTACAGTACAACACCAAACCACTGACACTGTACAGTACAACACACCAAACCACTGACACTGTACAGTACAACACCAAACCACTGACACTGTACAGTACGAAAGTGGTCCCAACTCACACACAGTCTGAGACTGTACAGTACAGCACCAAACCACTGAATAAAGCTAGCACATTTAGCCACATTACAAAAAGCACACAAAAAACAAGATGCAAAGTAATACTCACTGAAAAACAAAATGTAACACCTACCAAACACAAGATACACAACCAATAAGCGAATGTTTGACCATTTTGCCAGGAAAATAATACTATCATCCAACAGGGACTAACTTTAGACCAAGCCTACCCTAGATCTGATGCAGCTAACTTTATCATGAATCAGTAATAACTACAATCCAACAGGAACCCACTTTACCCCAACCCCGCACCACACCTGATGAAGTTAATTTTCTTATGAATCAGTAATAACTATGAACAGACACCCACCTTACACCACCCACCCAACTGACCTGTTGCAGACAATTCTGTCAGCATCTTCAAACCATGGCGATAGCGAAAGGAGATCTGGGAGAGGGAGTCTGGCGCGCCGTTCTTCTCGGAGAAAACCTGTGCGACGTTGAACGGGCCCATGTCCTCACGGTACAGGCCCAGTCTCTGGGCTTCCTCCACCAAGTTGGAGGAGCTCCGGTCTATCCTGGTGCCAACACTCAGCTCGTTGGATATGTTGCGTACCCCCTCTGCACAGACATCAGGCACAGTTCAATTGTGTTCAGAGCTGCCAACACTGGACAGACTTGACAGGAATAGTTTTGAAAACTGAGAGGCATGTCTGACTGTTGAGAGGAATACATATGCTCTTGCACGCAAAACAAAACAACGATATTCCAGACACATTGTTTTCTGTCCTTTTGCCAAGTGCTTTCATCCAATCATGCACATTCTCATCCACTACATTGTTGCTCTTTTACATTTTTGACTTTTGACTCAGCTCATTTTTGCACTTAGAATCATCAGCGCCTTTGTAGTGTCTTGACCCCAGGAGGGACGAAAATCTGTAAGGTTCTTCCTGTCATGGCTGAACACTTCCACAGGCCGAATTGTTGTAGTGTCTTGACCCCAGGAGAGACGAAAATCTGTAAGGTTCTTCCTGACAAGGCTGAACACTTCCACAGGCTGAATTGTTGTAGTGTCTTGACCCCAGGAGGGACGAAAATCTGTAAGGTTCTTCCTGTCATGGCTGAACACTTCCACAGGCTGAAAAGCTGACTGGTATCAGCAGCACTCCCATCACGACAGCAGAAAGCAACCTCATTCTGCATTTCTGCTCTCATTTCTTTTTCTTCTTTTCTGTCTCAGGGTTAATCGTTCCAGCAAGTTGTTTCCACATGATGGTGGCAAGAAAATGCTGAACTGAAAGTTTCCAAACAGCCCTTTGGCTAAACTGCAGATGTGCACACTCTGTGACTAAACAAACTTGGGGGGGTGGGGGGGGGGGGGGGGGGGAGCAGAGCACTTTTACATCAACCGGAATATCAGAATGATGTGCCTTTGAGCACAACAAATTTCGCTGAAAGCAAAGCAGGATGGTTGCAGCTCTGTATATCATCAATCATTAGTGGGTGAGTAGCCAGTGACTGGACACTGTTGAAATCATGCTGATTTTCAGTGTGGAGCTGCACTGTGGAGCGAGATCTCTTGAAAAGTGTGGGCAGTCTACATGGCCTGAGCTGATGGAGAAGACGCCAATTGAAGGTCCCATATGACACACTGTGTGTGTTAGTGTATGTATGTGCGTGTGTGCGTGTGTGTGTGTGTGTGTGTGTGTGTGTGCGTGCGCGCGCGCGCGCGCATGTGTGTGTGTGTGAGTGTGTGAGTGCGCGCGTGTGCGTGTGTGCATGTGTGTCCCTGTGTGTGTGTGTGAGTGTGTTTAGTGGTGGTAACCATACTGATTATTGTCTTTCACCCAAGCATTGACAACAAAATGACTGTTACTGGATCCATCCTGTGACAGCAATTTTGTCAGTATGATCATAGTACTTTGTGCAGTGTTTGCCGTTTCATCTGTTGTTTTTATCTCCATGTTGTGGAGAACACAATGCTCAGAATTATTCATCAACCAAATCATGGAGACAATGCCACTGAGGATTAATCATCATCTATGTTGTGGAGATAATGTTATTGAGGATTACTCATAATCTATGTTATGGAGGCAATGCTACTGAGGATTAATCATCATCTATGTTATGGAGATAATGCTGCTGCTGAGGATAAATCATCATCTGTGTTATGGAGACAATGCCACTAAGGATTACTCATCATCTATGTTATGGAGTCAATGTTGTTGAGGATTAATCATCATCTATGTTATGGAGACAATACCACTGAGGATTAATCATCATCTATGTTATGGAAACAATGCTACTGAGGATTAATCATCATCTATGTTATGGAGACAATGCTATTGAGGATTAATCATCATCTATGTTATGGAAACAATGTTATTGAGGATTAATCATCATCTATGTTATGGAGACAATGCTGTTGAGGATTAATCATCATCTATGTTATGGAAACAATGCTACTGAGGATTATTAATCATCATCTATGTTATGAAGACAATGTTATGGAAACAAAGTTATTGAGGATTAATCATCATCTATGTTATGGAAACAATGCTATTGAGGATTAATCATCATCTATGTTTATGGAGACAATGCTGTGTGAGGATTAATCATCACCTATGTTATGAAGACAATGTTATTGAGGATTGATCCAACATCTATGTTACAAAGCCAATGCTACTGAGGATTAATCATCATCTATGTTATGGAGGCAATTTTACTGAGGATTAATCATCATCTATATGTGTGGAGATAATGCTGTTAATGCTAGAGGTTTAATCATCATCTATGTTATGGAGACAATGCTATTGAGGATGATTTATCTCCATGTTGTGTACACCACAATTTTGAGGATTAATGACAATCTATGTTGTGTATAATTCAATAGTAAGGATTAATACACAATCCATGTTGTGCACAATACAATATTGAGGATTAGTGACAATCCATGCTGTGTATAATTCAATAGTAAGGATTAATGACAATCCATGTTGTGTACACAATACTAAGGATTACTAACAATCCATGTTGTGTACAACAATACTGAGGATTAATAACAATCCATGTTGTGTACAACACAATATTGAGGATTAATAGCAATCCATGTTGTGTACAATACAATACTTAGGATTACTAACAATCCATGTTGTGTACAACACTGAGGATTAATAACAATCCATGGTGTGTACAATACAATACTGAGGATTAATAACAATCCATGTTGTGTACAACACAATACTGAGGATTTATAATGATCCATGTTGTGTACAATACAACACTGAGGATTAATAACAATCCTGTCAGTCAGAGACCCCACAATACTGTGACATCAATCGACCATAGTTCGCAGAAGTGCGCTGTTTAAACAAACCGCGGCCGTTCCATCCCTTTCCCTCCTGCGACGGATAGGCGGTCAGGGGTTATTTCCCTTGTCTTCAACTAACGATCCCTCTGCAGACAAACGTGGGAAGAGAGTGATGACCCATAGATTATGGGTGCTAGAACTGATACTGGGTTTATGTCGACATAGTTTAAATATGGTGTAGAATTCTGTAAACTATTTTTTATGTTAAAGTGTGCTTGTGTTACTAACAATCAGTGCAACAAACGCAAAAGACCAGAACAATCCGCATGACCATCACCACAAAAACAAACCGTTCTTTGATCAGTTGTGTATCCCAGCATAGCATCCAATGACATAAACCACATAATCCACATGAACCACAGAATTCTACCAATATTAAACAACAAAAAAAAAAAAAAACAAAAAAAAAACATTTTCTATGTCATCATACCACATCCAATCCTCTCAAAAACACCTGAAGAGAATTTGTAAGCTAGAGTCATCAAGATGAAGGCATTAAGTCTGAATTCAGCTGAATGAGAAAATGAAAGCACGTGCACATGGCTGCACTCGCGCAAAACATGAACATACACGTGCAGACACAAATGCATGCACGTGCACACATACGCACAAATCAACACACACACACACACACACAAAACAAGTTCATAAAAACACATAAGCACACATACACACACACATGTACACACACACACACACACACACACACACACACACACACACACACACACACACACACACACACACACACACCTGTGACCTTCTGTGCAGCCCAGTAAGGTCCGGCAGAGTCCAGCACCCAGGCAGTGGTGGGGTCAGCGATCAAAAAGCTGTTGTGGTAGCTCCAGGCCTCCTGACCTGGCTCCTCGCTGCAGGGTCCCCCCTGGCCCGGGTCCTCCAGCAGCCCGCCAATCACCTCCACTGCTTCCAAGGCTGAAGACGCCCCGCTCTAGGGCCAGTCTGAGCACAAATCAATACACACAACATTCTAGCACCAGTATAAGCACAAATCAAGACACACAACTACTCTAGAGCGCCAGCATAAGCACAAATCAAGACACACAACACTCTAGCGCCAGTATAAGCACAAATCAAGACACACAACAACACTCTAGCGCCAGTATAAGCACAAATCAAGACACACAACACTCTAGAGCGCCAGTATAAGCACAAATCAAGACACACAACACTCTAGAGCACCAGTATAAGCACAAATCAAGACACACAAGGCTCAAGGGCCAGTTTAAGACAAATCGAGACTCACAACGCTCAAGGGCCAGACACACAACGCTCAAGGGCCAGTCTAAGACAAATCGAGACACACAAGGCTCAAGGGCCAGTCTAAGACAAATCGAGACACACAAGGCTCAAGGGCCAGTCTAAGACAAATCGAGACACACAAAGGCTCTATGGCCAGTCTAAGACAAATCGAGACACACACAGGCTCTATGGCCAGTCTAAGACAAATCGAGACACACAAGGCTCAAGGGCCAGTCTAAGACAAATCGAGACACACAAGGCTCTAGGGCCAGTCTAAGACAAATCGAGACACACAATGCTCTAGGGCCAGTCTAAGACAAATCGAGACACACAACACTCTAGGGCCAGTCTAAGACAAATCGAGACACACAACACTCTAGGGCCAGTCTAAGACAAATCGAGACACACAACACTCTAGGGCAGTCTAAGACAAATCGAGACACACAACACTCTAGGGCCAGTCTAAGACAAATCGAGACACACACACACTCTAGGGCCAGTCTAAGACAAATCGAGACACACAACACTCTAGGGCCAGTCTAAGACAAACCGAGACACACAACACTCTAGGGCCAGTCTAAGACAAACCGAGACACACAACACTCTAGGGCCAGTCTAAGACAAAACGAGACACACAACACTCTAGGGCCAGTCTAAGACAAACCGAGACTCACAACACTCTAGGGCCAGTCTAAGACAAATCAAGACTCACAACGCTCAAGGGCCAGTCTAAGACAAATCAAGACACACAACGCTCTAGGGCACCAGTCTAAGACAAATCAAGACTCACAACACTCTAGGGCCAGTCTAAGACAAATCGAGACTCACAACACTCTATGGCCAGTCTAAGACAAATCAAGACTCACAACACTCTAGGGCCCAGTATAAGACAAATCAAGACTCACAACACTCTAGGGCCAGTATAAGACAAATCAAGACTCACAACGCTCACACATGCATGGCCTCACCGTGGAGGCCACTTCAGAGAAATGCAAGCAGAATCCACAGAGTGTGGTATGATTAGGAGAAAAGTAAACATTCAAGGATGTTTTCAGTTTGAGCGCTGTGACAGAAGCCTTGCTGTGTTCTACTGCTGAGGCAAAACAAATGGGTGGGAACAAAAACCAAGACTGACTGGCTGTCACAAAACCTTCACACTCTCCCCATGACTGGCTGTCACAGACTTCCACTCTCCCCATGACTGGCTGTCACAAACCTCCGCTCTCTCCCCATGACTGGCTGTCACAAACAGCTACACTCTCCCAGGACTGGCTGTCACAAACCTCCACGCTCTCCCCATGACTGGCTGTCACAAACCTCCACACTCTCCCCATGACTGGTTGTCACAAACCTCCACTCTCTCCCCATGACTGGCTGTCACAAACAGCTACACTCTCCCATGACTGGCTGTCACAAACCTCCACACTCTCCCCATGACTGGCTGTCACAAACCTCCACACTCTCCCATGACTGGCTGTCACAAAACTCCACTCTCTCCCCATGACTGGCTGTCACAAACAGCTACACTCTCCCAGGACTGGCTGTCACAAACCTCCACTCTCCCCATGACTGGCTGTCACAAACCTCCACACTCTCCCCATGACTGGCTGTCACAAACCTCCACACTCTACAAATGACTGGCTGTCACAAACCTCCATTCTCTCCCCATGACTGGCTGTCACAAACCTCCACACTCTCCCCATGACTGGCTGTCACAAACCTCCACTCTCCCCATGACTGGCTGTCACAAACCTCCACTCTCCCCAGGACAGGCTGTCACAAACCTCCACTCTCTCCCCATGACTGGCTGTCATAAACCGCTACACTCTCCCAGGACAGGCTGTCACAAACCTCCACTCTCTCCCCATGACTGGCTGTCACAGACCTCCACATTCTCCCCATGACTGGCTGTCACAAACCTCCACTCTCCCCATGACTGGCTGTCAACAAACCTCCACTCTCTCCCCATGACTGGCTGTCACAGACCTCCACTCTCTCCCCATGACTGGCTGTCACAAACCTCCACATTCTCTCCCCCATGACTGGCTGTCACACAAACCTCCACTCTCCCCATGACTGGCTGTCACAAACCTCCATACTCTCCCCATGACTGGCTGTCACAAACCTCCACTCTCTCCCCCATGACTGGCTGTCACAAAAACAGCTACACTCTCCCAGGACTGGCTGTCACAAACCTCCACTCTCTCCCCATGACTGGCTGTCACAGACCTCCACACTCTCCCCATGACTGGCTGTCATGAACCTCCACTCTCTCCCATGACTGGCTGTCACAAAACTGCTACACTCTCCCAGGACTGGCTGTCACAAACCTCCACTCTCTCCCCCCATCGACTGGCTGTCACAGACCTCCACACTCTCCCCATGACTGGCTGTCACAGACCTCCACACTCTCCCCATGACTGGCTGTCACAAACCTCCATGCTCTCCCCATGACTGGCTGTCAAAGACCAGACAACATCAGTAATGAATTTACTGAACCATATCATGTGACCATTCAAAGACCAGACAATATCACCAATGAATTTACCTAACCATGTCATGTGACCGTTCAAAGACTAGACAAGATCACCAATGAACTCACTGAACCATGTCATGTGCCCATTCAAAGACCAGACAACATCACCAATGAACTCACCGAACCATGTCAGCTCCCAGTAACTTCTGCTGCAGATCGGAGGGGCTGTTGAGTTTGGTCCAGACGGAGTTGTTGCCCAGGCACAGCCCTTGGTCGTTGGCCCCCATCTCTGCCCCCCACATCCAGGCTGCTTTGCTCAGGATGACAGCATTGGTGTGAGCCACCTGGTCCACGCTGATATAGGTACACTGCAGACACAGCGCTTAGGATGTGAACTATCCTGGTGTGAACCACCTGGTCCATGCTGATATAGGTACACTGCAGACACAGCGCTTAGGATGTGAACTATTCTTCCATGACATGACTACACTGTGACCACACTGATAAACAATAACTAATACTCTACACATAGGTGTTATGATATACTATTGGTCCACACCAAGAAGTAACACTGCACACAGGTGTTATGATATATATGCTATTGGCCCACACTGAGAAATAACACTGCACGCAGGTGTTATGATATATATGCTATTGGCCCACACTGAGGAATAACACTGCACATAGGTGGTTATGATATACTATTGTCCACGATGATAAATAACACTCCACACACAGGTGTTATGATATACTATTGGTCCACAATGATAAATAACACTCTACATATAGTGTTATGATATACTATTGGTCAACACTGAGAAATAACACTCTACACACAGGTGTTATGATTTACTATTGGTCCACAATGATAAATAACAAATCTGCATATAATTGCAAACTGAGGCGACTGCAGGCAGAAATCCAAACAAATCTTTAAAAGTATTATCAAACTCTGCCAAGGAAATACAGACAAACGAATCACAAGACAAAACACGGACACATTTCGATCTCTTGGGTCTTCTTCAGGCAACCTTTGCTCCTGCTTTCATTCTATCAAGACTTGATTACAGTAATTCTCTTCTAGCTGGCTGTCCCCACAATGTTCCCAGTCATCGCCAGAAAGTACAAAACAATTATGCTTGTTTGATTCTTAGACAACCCAGTTGATTCTTAGACATCCCAGATCTTCTCATGTCACTCCCTTGCTTCTTTCTCTTTCATGGACTGCTGGTTGAAAAACGTATAGACTACAAACTGTCCTTACTCTGTTTTAAATCTTTGAATGGCTTAGCTCCTTCCTACCTTTCTGATCTCCTTCACCTCTATGTTCCTTCTAAGCAGTTGCGTTCTTTTAGTATACTGACAACACTCTGCTCAAAATCCCTCGATTGGGAACTAAAATCTATGGTGATCATTTGTTTTCTGTTCAGAGTCAGATTTCTGGAATAAGCTCTCAATACCTTTGCATAGTTCAAACTATCTGTCTTCCTTCACGGCATCTCTTAAAACAACTCTCTTCACCTATCAATAGCAGATCTTTCTTCCCCTTCTCTTGCCTATCAAACTGATTCTGTGTCTAATGTGTGTGTGTGTGTGGTGTGTGTGTGTGTGTGTTGTGTGTTGTGTGTGTGTGTGTGTGTGTGTGCACGCGCGCGCGTGTGTGTACACACATGCTGTTGCGTCCGTTGTTGTGAGACAGACAGTGTGTGTGGGATCGTGGGTTGTATGTATGTGTGTGTTTGTGTGTGTGTGTTTGTGTGTGTGCGTGGATGTGTTTCAATATGCACCCTTGTTGTAGGTGCATGGTACTTATTATAATATTCATCTTCTTTTGGTTTCGTTTACATTTTCTTTAACCTTTTCTGTATTTGTAATCACTTAGGGCTTATGATTTAAGATTAAGCACCATAAATAGTCAGTAGTAGCAGTAGTGGTAGTAGTAAAATAAGATACACAACACTTAGGACAACGAATGAGCAATCACATCTCTCCCTCCAATCCAGTGCAAGATGGGCATTAACATACTATTGGTCCACAATGATAATAACAATCATGTTGGTGTAACATAATTCTATGCATGTTGGTAGTGAAAATAATATATATACTACAATGATAAATAACACTCTCATAGTAGAAATAATCTATACTTTTGGTCCACAATGATAAATAACCCTCTGCATAGTAGAATAATATATACTATTGGTCCACAATGATAA
>JADBJO010021063.1:22500-27500 GCA_016801955.1 Conus betulinus | reverse complement strand
GCCCGCCTTTTGAGGCCGGGCACAAGGTATTGCGTATCATAGCATGGGAGTATTACATGTGTCGCTGACATCATCAACCATGCATTTGAACAGCGGTTTGGGCGAACGCCCTGTTAAGTCAGGCATCGGGAATGGGGTCCATCAGACCATCTTCTCAGAGTTTGAACATTAATTCGTTTTTCAGTTACTCATTTCGTTGGCCATGTATGTAGCTGTAATTCTGACGTACTGTGGTGTCATAGCTCAGGAGATGTGTGCTGCGCCGTACATTTACTGGTCCGCACGCGGTAGCACCTCTATCACACCAACACCGAAACTCTTGCTTTTGGGTCAAATAGCGTGCCATAACAACCTGGCGAAGGTGACAGCTTGTCCTTTAACAACTCTCAGTGACGCATACACAGAGAACCGCCAGAGATGGTGGGAGGTAAAGTCAGGAACCATCAGTGATGTGTGTGTATTAAAGCGTGGCGGTATGTTTATGCATGACAGAGGAGAACTTGGAAAGAAACGAAAGATCCGGAACTACATCATGATTGACCCTAACGCTATCCACAACTCTGTCCCTTAATGTAATGTAACCTAGCCCTGACTGTGACCTCATTTTACACGTGCGAGCGTCTTTTCCAATCTAACAAACATCACACATGAATAAACATGCGCAAAGCAATACTGCCCGGATGCTGCTTGCAGCAGAAGGATAGATTGATTCCGTTTTGTACAGCCATCCAGGGACTATTGTTTTGAGCATTTTTAATTTTTCTTTTTTTTTTTTTTTTTTTTTTTTTTTTTTTTTTTTTTTTGGGGGGGGGTTGATTTGTTTTGTTTTGTTTTTTTTTTTTTTTTCGGTCTGTGAGCTGTAACAACAGAAAAACATCAATCGAAAATTCGGGTCGTCTTTTGTATTCTATGAGTATTACTTCCCACCTTCTATGATGTTTTTTGTTGTGTTGTTTGTTTGTTTGTTTTTGTATTTTGGCTTCTCAATCAATAGCAAACCAACTATAGTCATCTGTGTGAACCTCTACACAAGCCCTCTTGGTTTCGTTGCAATTGTTAGGCTTCATGTCTTCATTGGTGACCTGTCAATATCCCCGCTGATGGCTTACATTGCTCTGCGTGAGAACTGATGCTATGTGGTCTTTCTATTTTTTTTCTCTTGTAATTGGATAGTTCTTATTCACAAAATATGTACAAGGTTATAGACAGTGTAGTAGAGTGTGGCATGGTCCAAGAATAGGCAGAACAATTCGTTTTTCAAAGTAAATAAATCATTTTTTGTGCCCGTCAAATGTCGCTTTACTGTTGGTGTTTCTTTTTTTTTTTTTTTTTTTTTTTTTTTTTTCGTTTTGCCCTTTTATTCGATTAAAAATTTCCTTTTCCTTATTTTTCTTTTAGTTTTTATTTTGGAGAGAGAGAGAGAGAGGAGAGAGAGAGAGAGAGAGAGAGAGAGAGAGAGAGAGAGAGAGAGAGACAGACAGACAGACAGACAGACAGAAAGACAGACAGACAGATGGGTTGTTCGTGTCAGCCATGATTATCATCTTCGGTGGGTTTGGACGTGTGTATTGTCATCAAATCCGCAGCCCAGACAGGCCGAACGCTCTTAGATCGGTACTGAAAGAGTGAGTGACAACATTGAGCCAAAGGTAGCACAGTGTTGGACTAGGTCTGTACGTAGTTCTCGCGACCTCCATCACCACGTTTGGCACAGGCTACCCCGATATGACCCTGACAGACATAACTCCCGAATGTAACTTGATCTCCCACAGGAACAGGCCAGTAAGCAAGCAGAATCTAGTTCTCACGCACCAAGCAGGTGGCAGTGTCTGATTTGTCATTCACCGGCGCCAGGACTTGCGCCCAAGTTCTTGGTGGCTTTGTATTGTTTATTTGGTAAGGGGAGTGTGTCGACGGAAAACGTGGATTGTTTGTGCAGGCTATCAGGGGGGGGAGGGGGGGGGGGAGGGGGAGGGGGGGGAGTCTTGTGCCTGCACGCATCTGTTCGAGAAAACCGTGCAGCATGCACGTATGCATACTGAGCGGTGAACAGAGAGCTCCGGGAGAGATATGTTACGTGTGTGTGTGTGGAACAGGGGGGGGGGGGGGGGGGGGGGGGGGGGGGGGGGGGTAGTGAAAAGGAACACCGGTTGGTTGACGGCGCCGTAGATACAGTGAGGCTCTGTACGAACGCATGCCTTACATATTTTTCTTTCCTTTTTTTTTTTTTTTTTCTTTTTTTTTCTTTTCTTTTTTTTTTTTTTTTTTTTTTGTTGTCAAACACGTATGAGGCGCCTTCTAAATCTTCACTTGTAAACTGAAGGCTGACCACGATCAAGAGAAAAACCACCAGGAACTTTTTGCCTGGTTAGAATAAGGATACGGTCTTTTTGCTGCGAGGAGTTTGTAATGTATAATTGTAAGTCGACGAGACGTCTCCGACACTGTTGATGGGTGAAGAATGGTTACTGCCTGTGAGGACCAGAAAACTGTTTTTTTTTCTTTTCATGAAAAATGAAAACGATGAATGTGTGTGTGTGTGTGTGTGTGTGTGTGTGTGTGGCACTGTCAGTGCGAGCTTTAAAAGAGCAACACTTTATTTTTTTTTTTTTTAGTCCGTGAAGACCTGTACATGTTATTTTGAACAATATGCTTTTTGTGTCGAAGCAGAAAAAAACATGTGCATGTGAAGAGTGTAAAACGTTTAGTTATTAATTAGATGAGGTAACTTCAACAGGAATAAAGGAAAAAAAAAAAAGGAAAAAAAGCAAGAAAAAAAAAACCCTAAAACAACAACAACAACAAAAAAACAACAAGAAAAGGGGGGGGGGGGGGGGGGGGGGGGAGGGGGGTGGAAGTTGGAGCAACACAAAGAAAATCAGCATCATTCAAGTCACATCCTATTAATTATGTTAGTTTCCAAGTGAGGTGGCTGTAGGCGGCCATAGCGCCAAACATAAAAGAAAAAAAAAATGTAACTGTATGCCGCTGAACGAAAGAAAACCAACAAATTACAAGATCAAACACGACGCGCGCGGACTTCTTTGGTCTTTTTCGGGCACCACAGACAACATTGAAGAAAAGGAACACGAAGGACGAAAATTCACTCATCTCCTCAAACTGGGCGCAAAATGGAGGTGGAATGTGTGTGCATTTTGCCCAATCGGAGCAGAGAAATGATTCGTTCGTTCTTCGTTTTCATGGTCTTGAATCTTGTTGTCTTTTGGGTAGTGTGTGTGTGTGTGTGTGTGTGGGGGGGGGGGGGGGGGGGGGGGGGGGAGGGGGGGGGGGGGGGCTTGGCGCTACCTTCTGTAGGGTCAGGGCCGGTAATGTACGGGTTTGCATGTACGTGCAAAGCGAAAAGTAGAAGAGATCCGGCAGTTCCACACCTAGCTAGTCCTTAACAGATTTTTTTTTTTTTTTTTTTTTTTTTTTTGCGCTCTCCCTGTTTTCCATCGCAATATAATCAAGTTGGTTCAGCGACGTATACAGCCAGATCTAGATCCAGAAGACCAAAGAGGTCGAAATGCATCGTGTTTGTCTTGTCATTCGTTTGTTTCTTTTGTTCGGTCGCTCAGTAAGTGTGTGTGTGTGTGTGTGTGTGATATTTATGATCAAGCCGACCCATGGTGGTTATATGAGGGCTGAGTGAATGAGTCAGAAACAGGGCGGACCGGAAGATAGGTTGAGGGGCAAAGTTATCTCCTTACAGTGGACATCCAGAGTGACCGCCCTTTGACTGTGGGTTTTTTTTTCGGTTGTTGGGCATGCTGCCTGTAATACCCTAGTGAAATTGTAGGCCTACGGATCACGTTCCATTGTAAGTTTTTCACGCTTAGCCTGTTTCTAAACTTCAGTAGTAGATAAATCAGCTGTGTAGACCATCCTATAAAAGCGATGATAATCAGCTGTCTTATTCCAGTTGCAAGAAGGGGACACTGATGACGTCCCTTGAATTTGGAACTTCTTACTTGGGGATTAGATCTATATAAAAGACTGACAAGCGACGTCATGCTTCACAGTAGCAGGTCAAGATATAGATCTGGATTTCTGAAGTACACCCATGGATAGGTCGTGCAAGAAATGGGACTTGGGTAACAGAATTTCAAAACTTGAAACGGGTAAAAATTTTCTGTAATTCTTGAAAGTTACACCTTTCACATGCATGAAAATAGAATGAAAAAGATAACTTGTATTATTCTTTTTCTGATGACATGAAAAATATCAGATCACCCAGTGATAAATCAGTTGTGTTGCTGGACATGAAAAATGTCTGTAACGGTACAGCAATGCCAGACCAAGGGTTGTGAAACTGGGGCTTTCTGGAACACTGGATGATATTACTAAGATGATGTTAAAAGTCAGCAGTTCTGTCAGTTTGTAAGTGAAGAATGAGGTAGAGTTTTCATGTCCGTCATCACGTCTGACACCAGCTCCTGTTTGTACATTATGGTGTATTATGTAAACATCCACTACAGCTGCTAAGGAACATAAAACAGTCAGCCTGCTCATTTCAAAGAAAAAAAAGTAAGCATGCACAAGCAGTCAGTGTATCTTTTGTTCATTTAATTCTTGAAACAATGGACAAGGGTCAGTTGTAACACTTTCCTGTATGGACATAAAAAGAATATATGGATCTTTTTTTTTTTTTACAACAGTAAGTATAAATGCAATAAAAAACATGAATAATAAGATCAGTTTCAAAAGCAAACAGGATGGTCAAACCATACTTAGTTATTCATTTTTAGTCGATCAAATATGAAAAATAGAAGGGAGAATCCCTTATACAGGTGCTTTGGTGATATGAGCCACTGCAGTCCACATGTTTGCGGAAAAACCATAAGTGCTCATTGGAACAACTTGATACTGAATTTTAAACAGATCAGTTCATAAACAATCAAGAAAGCTTTGCACAATGCTACAGTCTGACTGGCACTGACACAAAAGTTTACAAGGTTTACAAAGCAAATTGGAAAAGACAGCCTCACGGGAACTGTATC
>JADBJO010021063.1:12500-20000 GCA_016801955.1 Conus betulinus | reverse complement strand
TTCAATGTTCTATCTAGGCTCGAATACATCAATACATCAACACTATAGATAACTTTGGCACACAAAAGACTGATCAAAATTCAACTAGGACTGTGGCAAATCGCAATCGGATATATCATACAAAAGTAAAATACATCTAAGAACCCTCGATTAATGGTTTATATATCATCATCCATTTTACACAAAAGTCTGAATATTTAGAGATAAGTAAGGCATTGTGTTTTTCAATTTTGTATCGCCACTCTAGTTTCTTCAAAAAAATACAGTTGTTCGTGGATGGTTTCCATTCAGTTTGCATGAATAAATATAATACTTTGCAAATAGTATAATGAAGTAAAGGACACTGTCCACAATAACATTTTGATCAAATCCTAAAAGCACCAGCGATTCAGTCAGTCTTAAGTTCTCTGCATTGGCACATTTTTCTCTAATCAAATCTGTAAGTACATTCCAAAAGAATTTGACATAATTGCATTTCCAAAACATATGGTCAATAGTATCTTTATTTAAACCACAAAAACTGCATTTATCATTGTTACGAACTCCAATTTCTTTTAAAAAATAACATTTGTACCTAAGCATCTGTGCAATAACTTCAGCTGAAACCATTTTAGTTTAACATCGTTTATTTTACTGGTATATAAAAAGCATGATTTCCAGTCATGATGTACCATCAGTTTTGAATCCCATTTGTCACAGCATTTTGGTCGAACATTATTTTCAATAAGTATATCGTAATAAAGCTTTGAACCTTTGTGAATAGCAAATACCTTCTTCAAACAGCAAGTTGTGTCGATATGTTTATTGTTCTTTACAGAAATACTACATTGTTTAATGTAGTCGATTATTGCAGATTTATACCCCGCAAAGGTAACAAAATCGACATTAATATTATATTTCTCTTTGAAACGCATATAACAAAGAAATTGACCTTTATCATCAAAAAAGTCCGCAAGACAATATACATTCTTGTTACCAAGTTTTCTAGAGATAACGTATGAGTTTCCAACTTGGATTCTATTATTATAGCAAACTGGTTCGGCTAAAATTTCAGCGGAATTTCCTGGTATGCATTTGTAGTAAAAAATTTTATAGGCTTCAATGACGTCTGACCAAAACTGGTTATATTTCGTAAACCTGGAAACAAATTCTGGACCATATTTATTAATAAGCGGCCATTGAGGAAAATTAGCTAATAGAATATGTTTCCACTTGTGGGTTGTTTTTTCAGTTTTACGAAACCACGACAGTTTTAAAGAAGTAACAAATGTTTTTAATTCAGGGATACCGATGCCTCCAAGTTTTACACTCTTATGCGCCGTTTTCCGGTTAATTTTGTCTGGTTTCTTACCCCAGACAAATTCATAACACATCTTTTGTAATGTTCGAAAATATACATCAGGTGGATTTGGCAGAAGTAACCAAAGATGTATCAATTTTGAAAGTATGACAGATTTTAAAACTGCTATTCTACCAAGAGGCGTTAGTTGACGTTTAACCCATACTTTGAACAGATGCTTTATATCTGCCAATTTGTCCGGATAATTTATGTTTACACAGTCTTTTAAATCATTAGTAAACCATATTCCTAACACACGAAATTTTTGAGTGGGTTCCAGTCCATTCCTAAATGATTCATATATCTTACTTCAGAATTCTTCTTACTTCCTAACCAAATTGCACTTGTTTTGCTAGAATTTATGTGAAGACCTGAAACAGATCCAAACTTAAACAGAACATCTACGCAAATTTTCAAAAGACTTTCTATCACCTGCCAGCAAAAATTCTGTGTCATCCGCATATTGTGAAAGTTTATGTTCAACATCATTCATCATTATTCCCTGGATATCTGTATTTTCTCTTATCATTATAGCTAATATTTTTCTACACAGAGTATGAATAGATATATGGGGATATATAGGGTCTCCTTGTCTACAACCTCTTTTAATTTCAAACCAGTTTGAAACCTGACCATTTACAACAACACAAGATTTAATATTTTTATAGAATGTATCTATCCATCTGCAGATGTCTTTCTGAAATCCAATTTTTTTTATACCTTTCGACATAAAACCCCCAGTTAATCGAGTCAAAAGCTTTCTCAAAATCTATATTTAACAACAAACCAGGTAAATTATTTTGATCTAAGTAAGCTATTGTGTCATATATCAATCTTAAGTTATCACCAATGTATCTGTTCCTAATGAAACCCGTCTGGTCTTCATTAATGAGTCTTGGCAGTACATTTTTTATGCGATTTGCAACACATGATGATCCGATTTTTTTTATACACTACATTTAAAGTGAAAAATTGGTCTCCAGTTTTTTATATATTGTCTTGGTTTATCTCTCTCCTTTGGGAATACATATAATAATCCCTTCTTTTTGTACACTAGACAATTCTCCTCTTTTGAAACTAGCATTCAACGCTCTAACAACAAATAATCCAATTTTTTTCAAAAAAAAATTAAAGAACTCCGTCGAAAATCCATCAGAGCCTGGGCTTTTGTTATTTTTCATATTCTTTAAAACATCACTTGCTTCTTCAAGAGTAATTTCTCCCCCTCTAACTCGTTTGCTTCTTTTCATTTAGACATGGTGTATCGTTTACTACTAATCCATTATTTCACTATCTTCTACTTCTGATTCTGCGTAAAGTAATCTATAAAAGTTCTGAACTTCTAGAAGAATCTCTTTCTGGGATGTTAAGACATTATCTTGCTGATCCGTGATCCTAGACATATTTTTACTTACAAAATGACGTTTCTCAAGATTACAAAAATAGTTGCTTACTTTCTCACCCTCCGCTATCCACCTAGCTCTTGATCGTAGCAAAACACCTTCCATTCGTTTTTCTCTAATATGTTTTAATTGTTCTTTTTTTGTTGCTAGCTCTAATATCGTCCTCGCTTATAAACTTTTTTTTCTAATCTTCGAATGTCAGATTCTAGTCGATTTTCTTCCTCCTGTATTTTTCTTTTTCATTGTTGCAAATGAAATTGTCTTTGATCTTAACTTCATAAGAAGGAAATCTAGAAAAGTATCATCGGGAACAGAAAAACGTAGTTCTTCATCAGGTATATCATTACTATTTGCATTCATCGCATATTCATCAATAACAGATCTTATCTCAGAATTTATCTCATTTACATATAAGTTGTCTTTTAAAAGAGATGAATTAAATTTCAAAAAGTGTTATGTTTTGAGCTTTCACTAAATTTTAGTTTTAATAGTATACTCGAATGATCAGATCTATATCCACATTCAATGTCCACATAATCAACAAATGTTACTACTTTGTCTGAAATCAGAAAGAAATCTAATCTAGCCTGTTGGAAAGGGTTTGTTCTTCTCCATGTATACCGCAAACACTCTGGATTTAGTTCTCGCCATATATCACTTAATTCCAAATTTTCAATCATGTTTTCGAGCTCTTCCCTTGCCTTAGGGTTGTTAACATGTTTATAGTTATGATAATCTTTTGCTGGATCAAGGACTATATTGAAATCTCCAGCTATTATAACATTCTCAATACCAAGCTCACTAATCTTTTGTTTCAGGTTGTTATAAAACTCCGGATCATCTCTGTTTGGTCCATAAATATTTACAAAAAGAAAGTTATTTTCCTGAATTTCAGTAAGTAGCATGATATAATTTCCTGAGTTATCTTTGATGACACGTTTGACTTTGAACTCAAAATTGTTATTAAACAATATTCCCACCCCCCTTGAATTAGACGTGTAGTTTGAAAAATAACCCGCATATCCCCATTCAGCTAAAATGTATTTTTCAATCTTTTCTTCAAAATGTGTATCTTGTAGGAAATAAATGGAATATTTCTTGTTTCTCAAGTAATGGAATACATCACGCCTCTTTTTTGAATCATTGAGGCCTTGACAATTAACTGAAAGAATAGATAAGCTATTATTCATTTTCGTATTTATCAATCAAATAAATTCAAGAACATCCAGCCAAACCAAAATGAAGAAAGAAATGAAAAACATAATAAGCAAGCAGATAAAGGAACACAAGTGTTATAGACACTTACAAGAAAGACACAAGTTCTTATTCTAGTTGACAATCGCTATCGGGAACAAAGGACAGGCAGCGTTTTCTTTACATGCTATGAATACATTCATTCAATAATTACAGGTGACCTACAAAAAAAAAAACAAACAAATAAAAAAAAAAATAAAATAAAAAAATAAACACACAAAAAGAACAATTACAAAAATTTAAAGCCAACATAAGCCATATTGCTTACACATTGCCCCGCCATATCGAGGGCGGGATGAGCGTGGGTAAGGTGACAAAAAAAAAAAAAAAAACAAAAAAAAAAAAAAAAAAAAAAAAAAAAAAAAAAAAAAAAAAGGTGTGCGTGTGTGTGTGTGTGTGTGGTGTGGGGGGGGGGGGGGGGGGGGTGAGAGGCGAGGGTGGGGGTGGAGGGCGGGAATTGAAACTTTGAAATTCTAGATCTTTTCATCCCATCAAAATGAAAAAAAGGGAATAAATCAACAAATTAACTATATATAACATCTACAACGATCATGAACAATGAACAACAGAATCCATCAAAAAAAAAAAAAATAAAAAAAAAAAAAAAAAAATAAAATAAAAATGAAAGCGGAGCTGGAATTCCACCAAAGCCCCCACTCCCGCCCATCACGCGTGTCCGTAAGTATTATGTTCGTAAGGGCACGCGCGCCCGCGCGCACGCCCACCCGCACGGATGCGCCCGCGCACACGCGTGCGCGGGCGCGCGAACGCCGCCGCGCGCGCAGGCGCAGCCGCCGCCGCGCGCGCGCACGCACGAGCGCCCGCGCGCACGCACGAGCGCCCGCGCGAACGCGAGCGCGCCCACGCGCGCCCTTCGCATAGAAAGTGGGGGACAAAAGGAAGGTCAAAGGAGGACCGGAATAGTGGCCAGTCTGGTGGGAAAGAGGAGGGGTGAGGAAGGGGAAGAGGTATGGGGGAAAAAAAAAAAAAAAAAAAAAAAAGGGGGGGGGGGGGGGGTTCGAGAGGTCATTGCCCCCGTGCGCAAGGGTGTGTGAAACGGTTAAACACAATGTCGATTACAAGTCAAACCATGTTGTCCACAGCCCTAGCCTACCGCAAAGAGCCACACCAGGGCTGTCACCACCTACACAGGAGAGAACATTTCAAGCCACACAATCAGACCAGATCATCGGGAAGGGAAGGGGGGAGGGGGGGGGGGGGATGATTTCCTGAAAAAAAATAGACAAAAAACACACACATGCACCCCATGACACAGCGACCAAACCATTGACATCTCACGGCCAATATAACATCAGCAGCGCCGAGAGCGCCAGGCACTCCCCTCAATCCACCACTCCCAGATTTTTAAAAAAGAATTTGTAGATATGAAAGAAAAACATTACGGTACCACACACACACACACACACACACACACACACACACACACACAAAACATTGAAAAAAGCATTTAGGCAAACACACGCTGCAGAATGCACAACTAGCCCCAACCCCACAGTTTCACAATCCTCACCACCCGATCACCAGACAACTATAAAGCCGGCATGTGACAAACCGCCAACAGACACAGACAAAAAGAACATCCAGAACAGGGACAGGAGAACCGTCCCCCCCCCCCCCCCCCCCCCCCCCCCCCCCCCCCCCCCCCCCCCCCCCCAAAAAAAAAAAAAAAAAAAAACGACAGGAAAAAGGAAGTCAAAAATAAAGAAAAAGGGAAAGTCAAAGAGAGAGACAGAAGGCGGGGGAGCTAATGCTCCGATGGAGCCCCCGGCATCCCAATGGCGACTGTCAATGACATGCATTTCCACACAAATTCCATCGAGACAGCGAAGGCAGCAATTTATACAGTTTTTCGCTCGCTAAAAATGGGTAGATCAATCAATCAACTGAAATTGAAAATCACACACTATTACAGATCAAAGAAGATAAGAACTTTTGACTAGAATGACAGATTATAATTTTCATGAATACAGCTCCTTCTCTCACTCGCTCATGTTTATTTCCCAAATGCATCGATCAGAGAAACACGATCGGGACGAAGAGACGAGAGAGAGAGAGAGAGAGAGAGAGAGAGAGAGAGAGAGAGAGAGAGAGAGAGAGAATTAATTATGTATCAAGTAATAACAAGCGCATCGACCTGGGATATAACATCTGAAAATAGATAGATATGCAGGCATACACAAACATTAACTCATGGTGATATTTGATTCTGACAATCTGGCGGGGACCGAAAGCTGGTTGGAGATGGGGAAAAAAATCAGTCTGTAGGAGACTGAAAAAGTATGCATAAAACAAAACACAATATTGGCATGAAATATGGTAAAAAATTGCAAAGGTTAAAGAGCATATAACATTTTCAACATGTATTCATTACACCGTCTTCATCACACAGTACTGTAACATGACCATTTTTTCTCTCCTTTTTTTCTTTTCTTTTCTCTGAATACTTGAAGTATTGTGGTATGCCATCCGTACGTGTTCAGTACAGCGTTTACAATGTCTTTTTTTTTTCTTAAGTTCATACAGCATTACTAGAAAGTCGTGTGTCTCACAAGTAACAGCTAGCAAAGCCAACCGAGCGATCAGAAAAGGAGACAACACACACACACGCACACACACACACACCGCCAAGACACAAGTTACGGATTCTAAAGATTTCCCTCCACACCCCTCGCTTGAAATAAGTCACCAGCCCCCGCCAGCACCAAGACTACCTGTATATTTGCTGAAGTAGGGGGGTGGAAGCGGAGGGGGGGGGGGGGGGGGGGGGGGGGGGGAGGGGAAAGGGGAGGGGGCAGAAACACAGCACTACCAAACTTCAATGGATCAATGCACGAAATGATAGCACTAGGAAGGTGGTGATGCAGCCCAACTGGATCAGACACGGACACAGCCTACCATGTAAAAAATAATAATAATAATAAAGTAGATAAATAAAAATAAATATAATTAAAAGAATCGCACAACACACACACACACACACACACACACACACACACACACACACACACACACACACACACTCCAAAATGGGTTGAACCACATTAGAACTCTTTTTATCATTTCATCATTTGAAGGGAAAAAAAAAGTAAATAAAATAAATAAAGAAAGAGAGGGGAGAGCGACCAATCTGCGCCACCCTCCATGCTATCTCCCGGCGCTCTGAATCATCATTTCAATACACAATACCATAATATTCAATGACTCATCCAAAGTATCTGGGCAAAAGTAGCCACCGCCTCTAAAAGAGTGGGAGAGGGGGAGGGTGGGTGGGGGAAGGGGAGTGGAAGTGGGTGGAGGGAGAGGAGCGAGAGGTAGGAGAGGCACAAAAACAAACCAAAAATTCCCTCCATACTACTCTGTGTGTGTGACAGTATGAATGCTTTAAACATTACACAAAGCACAAAAATTCGCTCCAAACTACTCTGTGTGTGACATGAATGAATGACATTACACAAAGCACAAAAGGGAGATATGGGGCATCAA
>JADBJO010021063.1:0-7500 GCA_016801955.1 Conus betulinus | reverse complement strand
TCACTATGTCGCGTTCCAACAGTGCCATCAACTTCTATTTGTATTGTCTAACAGGCTCCCGGTTCAGAGCAGAGTTCAAAAAGATCATGTTTGCGGTTTTTTGTACGTTCTGTAAGAAAAGAAGTCGATGACAGAGATGCTACCTAAAGCTGGATTAGCGGTGAACACACTGTCATGAAGGACAGAGTCATACCTGCCACTGGCTGTGATTCTGAGCGGGCCATCCACTGTTGCAAGATGGTCACACTCCCTAAATGAAACGAACGCTGTCTGCATGTCTGTTATAAAACCTTGGTCATATGAAATCTACGAGTTGCATTCCTCATCTCAGTCTTGCTCAGAAAAAAGATAGAATTCACACAATAAAAATATAACAGGATAATGAATGACTTCTCATCTGAGTTCACACTTTAGAAGAGTCAGTAAATCACAAGAAACAAACATTCCCTTAAAATCACATTGCACGTTGTACTGTTACAGATTCGTTCACTCATCGTCATTCTTCGAAGTTGATCTACATATTTTTTTTTTTATTTGGTGTGTAAATCTTCATTTATTTTTAATTTCCTGAACGACGTATCCACAGTCTTTAATTGGTAATTCGGAGATCTCTACAGAGTCCCAGAATATTTTTTAATGCAAGAAGCTTCCAGAAAATGTCACATGAATGTTCCGAGCATTTCGATTAACTATAAGAAATCTTCGTTCCCATTCTTCCTGGAAAGTTCCATGAATTTTGATTGGCTGTACAACGTCATGATTCTTGAACATTCTAGAATATTCATAATCTTGACTGGCTGTGCTGCACTCTTTCTGAAACTGTTGTTTTTATAAAGTGATCAATGGGGCTTGGGGATGGCGATGGGGTGGGGTGTGAAGAATGAGACTAGAATGCGATTTGAGAAAGTATTTGAGAGAGAGCGATCTAACCAAATGGGGAAGTCATCTCTCTTTGGGAACCATTTTGACAGCCAAATCTGAATGATTTTTTAAGTCTTCTGCTGTCAGTTGACTTTTCAAACTTGTTACCAGAGTCCGTCTTTATTATTTTGGATGCAATTAACAAGAGATTGGAACAAACCTTTTGTCCGTCACCTCAGTCAGTACCTTGTGCCCACAAAAGTGTCAAAGAACAAGAGTATAATTTTTCATCCGTAACAAGTACACAGCACACCTTTACAAAATCCACTGTTCATTTCATCACGGGCTTAACTTGAGCTGACGTGTGTCATAGACGACCAAACGTTTCATTTTGAGGTATGTATTTTTCACACACAGCACACTTCTGATATGAATGAAAGACCATAGTTTTGTAGGATCTGCAAGGGAAGGCGAGCATTGATCACTTCCTGGTGACACTCAGTCACACACACATTAACGGACAGGGCCTGTGGACTGTAGTTGTTGAATTCATTTCTCCCCAGAAAGAGGATTCGACTTATCTCTGTTCCTCTCCACTTGTCGCAGAAGAGCGTCAGGGACAGTGAAATTCCCACATATGGTCTCTCACTCCTGTCAAAAATGTGCTGTGTGAAATAGCAACACTCAAAAAAGATCCCTTAAGCCCTTCCTGACTTCATGGAGACATAGCTAAGACAGACCCCTCAGAATTGGGACAGTAACCTTACCTTCCTAAACACACAACGAAAAATGCCTTCCTTCTCTCTTTCCTCTCATTTTCACAGCACCAGCGTAAGTCTCTTCCCGCCCTGACTCTTGAACAAGGGCATGAGGCTCTCACTTTAATCGATATCAACTAAGACGTTTTAGGAAGGGGCATGGGATACTCTTTCAATCACTGTCAGCTGAGATGTTTTAGGAAGAAAGTACCTGGCACCCTATTCAATTCCTGCCAGCCGAGATGAACGCGGATGGGGGCAAAGGGCACTCTATTCAAGCAACTTCAGTTGGGGCTTGTGTTCAATCAACGTCAGCTATACCTGCTAAAAAAAAAAAAAAAAAAAAAAGTGGGGGAGGCATTGTGCATTTTATTCAATCCGCGTCAGCTGTAACTCTGTTGGAAGGGAGCCTAAGCTTTCTGCTCAATCACAGTAAGCTGGGCATGGGGTACTCTGTTCAGTTAATGTCAGCTATGGCTCTCTAGGAAAGGGGCATGAGACACTCTGTTCCATTTTCTTCTTCAAACCGAAAGTTTCTAGGAAAGAGGCATGGAGCAAGCCGTTAAATCAGTGTTAACTCAGACGCTCTCTCTCTCTCTCTCTCTCTCTCTCCTCTCTCTCTCTCCTCTCTCTCTCTCTGAAGAAGAAGAAGGTTAAAGGTATTCCATCCACTTTGCATCAGCCAAGACAGTCTAGGATAGGGACGTGAAGCGCTCTATTCAACGAGGATTGTGGCCTGATAGTATCTATGTAGTTTAAAATCAACAGCAGGACGAGACCTGGACGCCTAAACAAGACCCGACTCGCTGCCCACCGCTTCAACCCTGTAATATTCAACCAGTCTGCTCAACACAAAGACGGCAGGATATTCAGTGGCTAGAGTCACAGACAGGCTGGGTGTTCACGAGTACGAACTCCACCAGAAACCCGTCATGGCGTTGGATTTTTCAAACGCCACCAGCTCCTATATAGAGTTGAAGAGCGCTGCAGGTTCCAGAGGAAAGACTAGAACTGTGCTGGAGAGTTTCATCCCCTTGATGGACTCATCTCTGGGACTATTGAGGCCATCTTCAGATCAACGCCGCCCAAGTCTGTGTAAGGTTTTCTTGATTCAAGGATATGGAAAACGCGTGAAGTTCCGCCCTACTGGGAAGTCTCAGACCTATAGGGAACCATGACGCCAACATCCGTATCCTCACTGAGCATCATGAGATGAAGAAACTGGATCCACATTCAGGCCCTGCTGTGAAGGGGCCCTCAGCTTCTATCCCTTCCCCCCTCTCCGCAGGAGAATTTCAATGATGCTTCTTACCACTCACAAGGAAATCTTAAATAAATGTCAGCGAACCGCCCAGAGAAACGTGGACAAACGAGTCACAAGACAAAACACAACGCGTTTCGACCTCTTAGGTCTTCCTCAGGTGAGACTCAAACGAATAAAAAACGAAAATTCACTTAGCTTTGATCGCTTCAGATCGCTTCAGAGTTCAGCGCAAGGAAGAGTTTACCTTTTTCTCTTTATGCCTCATTCAACGCCTTCTTCCTTGCGCTGAACTCTGAAGCGATCTGAAGCGATCAAAGCAAAGTGAATTTTCGTTATTTTATTCGTTTGAGTCTCACCTGAAGAAGACCTATGAGGTCGAAACGCGTTGTGTTTTGTCTTGTGACTCGTTTGTCCACATTTCTCTGGGCGGTTCGCTAACATTTATTTAAGATTAGTTTAGATTTCCGCCTGCAGTCGTCTCACTTTGCAACTATATCCACTCACAAGGAAGTTTTACAGAGCCTGACCAGTCACAAGCCCGGCGTATGCATTAACATTTGTAACTGAAAGAGAGAGTTGGAAAAAAGACAAGGTTTGAACATTCTAGTGTCTGCCTCAGCTTCCTTCCGTCTCAGATCCACTTCATCTTCCACACAAACAATACAAGTGCTGTCTTTAAAGGTGAAAGGTTTGATTGGGATTCGTCTGTTATTATGCCCAGCATTGTTTGTTTTTTCAGTGCACCAAAAACAACCACGTCCCCTGAGTGGTAGGAAAAGCTATCAGAATTTTGACTCTCTCCATGTCCATGTCTGTAAGGAACAGATCTGTTCTGTCAAAGACAGAGAAACATAATACCCTTTTCCAACTGGAAGTAAACTTACCTTTTTCTCTTTATGCGTCAAAGCCTATGTTTCTATGGAGTTACACACTTAATCTGAAATGCACACCAGAATAAAGATTGGGGATGCTGACTGTCTGCATTATGAGTGTGCCAAGCGCACCTTTTCACATCCATGCTTGGCGTTTTCTCTCTCTGATCAAACAACTGAGCTGATTTGCATTGCACGTGCCTAACAGTGGCCTTTTTCCCATGAAAGCAGCGGGTCACCCTCACCAAAGGTTAGTTCAGACACAGATTAACTCCACTGCGGATTTACGAACATCGTTTATTTTGCATCGAAGTCTTCAAAGTCGGCAGATAATTGGTTGTTGGGGCAGGGTGTTTTGGGGGGGGGGGGGGGGGGGGCGTCACTGACACTGGCTACAAAAAAATCATACGATTGTTGTGGTCAGGAAAGGGGGTTTAGCAGGCTGTATCCTACATACACTCAGCCAGGTCAGCATCGTCTGAACACCATGAACTGACTGACCTGCGGGGCAGAGTCTCCTCCATTGAGTTCTTCCACTATTCCTTGACATTTGTTTGTGCACTGCAAGTTCAAAGACTGTGAAACATCCAACCTGGATAAGCCCCAATGGGCAATATTAGAGAAACTCATACCTCTGACAGAACAGAAGGTGAGACTGTAATGAAATGTAAGACACTTTTTGTAGGATACGATCGTGTTGTGTATGTGTGTGTGTGTGTGTGTGTGTGTGTGTGTGTGTGTGTGTGTGTGTGTGTGTGTGTGTGTGTGTATGTGTGTGTGTGTGTGTGTGTGTGTGTGTGTGTGTGTGTGTGTGTGTGTTTGTGCACTGGTAGTACTGCAGACAATTGCCTCTTACATGACAGACGTGAAGACTGTTAAATTCATTGGACGCCTGCAGAAATTCTTAGCAGCATAACAGCTCGAACAGTCAATGTGAGTGCCCATACCACATATAATGACAGTCCATTTAAAAAAAAATCGGTATTTAAAGATGGTGTGTGCATTGCTCGCATCTCCCGGCCCACATCTCTCGGCGCACAAACTTCCAGAACGTTGCCAAATCCGCGGTCATGCAAGCTGGCACCAGGTCTAAAAGGGGTAGCATTTCAACGTTGTCTTCAGCATATCAGTATTGCTTAAGAATCTGCTTATGAAATTGTTTTCAACCAATCACAAAACAAAACTTTAAAAGTAAGGAGTATGACAGTCATGGCGTACTCAGAGCCACCTAATTACAGCATACAAGATTTATAACCGTATTTCAACTGGCATGACCCGAATGAGAATGGACAATATAATGTCTTCCGTGCGGTCAGTGGAATCCTGTCACACTCCAGTTGTGCTGTCAACTTGTACTTGTATTGTCTTACAGGTACCAAATTCAGAGGAGTTTAAAACCATAGCAGTTGAGGGTTTGGGCCTGGTCTGTAGGAAAAGACATCAACGCCAACCATGCCATCTGGTGCAGGATTTGCAGTGAACACACTGCTGTAAAGGATAGAGTTTTGCCTGTCGCTGACTGTGATTCACACCAGGCTGTCCACTGCTGTATGGTGGTCACATTCCCTAAGTGAAACTAACGTCATCTATCTTTCTGTCATAAAGATGTAAGCAATAAAAAAAATGTACAAGCTGCCTTCTCTTTCTTAATCTGGCTTCGATATATATTGCACGATGCGCGTTTAAATAAATAGATATATGAACTATCATATCAGTGCATGCGTTCAGGAAAGTCATTTAACGACAATGAATAATAACATTTTTCTTAAACTCGCAGAATCGGTTTTCTTGTTACAGATTCATTTACAACTTGTCATTTGCTACTTTTGATCTACACATTTGAATTTTGCTCAAGATGTTTTAAGTTTCACGCAACGTTCGCTTTCTAAATGTCTTATCCAGACTAGGTAATTATTTTGGAGGTGTCTTTAGACTCTCAAAACGGTTCCGAAAGTGCAAAAAGCTGCCCAAAATTGTTTCTTGAATGTTCCAGGGATTTTGACTGGCTACGGTACGTCATGGTTCAAGATCCGTCTTGAAAGTTCCATGAATTTTGATTGGGTATATCTCATCATGATTTTCGAATTTTCCAGAATATTCCACGCTTCTAAATTGGGATGTACTGCAATATATTCCTGAACTTTTTAGTTGTATAAACTGTGATAAATCAGGGCTTGGAGTTTGAAGAAGATGAGATAAAAACGCGAAAGTGTTTGAGAGAGAGAGAGAGAGAGAGAGAGAGAGGAGGGAGATAGAGAGGGGGGAGGAGAGAGAGAGGAGAGAGAGAGAGAGAGAGAGATCTAAGAGAGTGGAGTTATTTTGTCGGTGAAGTCTAGTCTGACCTGTGTCAATGGTGTCATAATTATCATACGTGGTCTCTCACTCTTGTCAAAATGTAGAAGTGTGAGGGAAGAAAAAAAAAAGCACTATCCACTCTCAGGTCGTTCCTGACACAGGCATGCACGGCAAAGACAGTCCTCAAAGAAACTGGACAGATGGTCAGCTAACACATGGAGACATAACAAAGATTTCACAGAAATGGGACAGATAAACAGTACACACAATGAGACGCACCGAAGATAGACTTAAAATAAATGGGACAGGTACATATGCATGTTATGGACATACATGTGTGTGTGCTTGTGTGTGTGTGTGTGTGTGTGTGTGTGTGTGTGTGTGTGTGTGTGTGTGTGTGTGTGTCGGTCTGTCTGTCTCTCTGTCTGTCTGTGTGATTGTTGTTGTTATAGTGGTGGTGGTAGTGGTGTGCATTATTAACGGCCATAACGGCCCATAATGGTTTTTCTTCTTTATGTAATATATCTCAGAAAGTACTTGGCCGATTTTTCTGAAAATTTGTAGGCATGTTCATTATGGGTCCGGGATGATGCCCGATGTGTTATTTTCCCGTTATAGCTGTTACTAACGGCCATAACGGCGCATAATGGTTTTTCTTCGTTATGGAATATCTTAGAAAGTACTTGGCTGATCTTTCTGAAAATGTGTAGGTATGTTCATTATGGGTCACGGATAATGTCCGATGTGTTATTTTACCGTTAAAGCGTTACTAATGGCTATAACGGCCCATAACAGTTTTCTTCTTTATGGAAAATCGCAGAAAGTATTTGGCCGATCTTTCTGAAAATGTGAAGGTATGTTTATCATGGGTCACAGATCATGGCCCATGATCTTAAAGGTGAAATCTTACCAGAAGAGGCCCCCCCCAAAAAAAAAAAAAAAAAAAAAAAGCCAAATCTCTCAAAACGATGAGAAATAAAGAGAGTCCAGGCACAGATGATTTTCGGTAGAGATTTGGAAACGCTTTCATAAAGATGAACTAACTCAGTTATAAATCAAGGTTTTCGTAATGGCGACCCGTCATCAACACAAACAGAAGGAATGATAATCTGTATACCAACGGACAGCAAACCCAGAGACTATTTACAACACTTGGTGACCTGTATCATTGCGAAATGTTGTTTGTAACCTTTGTTCATCCTGCATTGCTAGTCAACTTAAAACTGTCACTATCTCTCGTGAATGAAGATCAAAACATTTCATGTCAAACAGATATGTAGGAGACAATATTCGACTGATTTATTATACGATTCTCCGGTTGAACTCTAAGAATTGGCTTGGACGACTCCTTTGTCTGGGTTGTGAGCTGTTCCATTCTGTTCACTTGTCGTTTCTGGTGAAAGTCTCAAAAGTGTTTGGTGTGGGGCCCCGTTATCTGCAGACGGGTTAC
>JADBJO010021062.1:15000-30236 GCA_016801955.1 Conus betulinus | reverse complement strand
CTAACAAAAGAAATATCAGTCATAATGATGGAATCTCAGTGTGGTGTGGTGTGTGCTGTGGGTGTGTACTCGTGGAAAATAAAAGATGTTAAAGCCAATAAATCTGAAAAAATCAACGGGAAATTAAAGTGATGAAAAAAATTTAAAACAAAACAAAACAAAACAAAACTCATAAGATCAGATTCTCAGATTCATTGATCAAAGGCATGACCACAAAGTTTCAGTTCATCAAGGACAGGCGTAACTGCGTGCGGACTGCTCCATATACGATTTTACCCCACATCCGCTAAGTTTTCAGGACCACACTAACTACGCTATGATTTGAAGTGCTGGATAAACTGAATTTATAAAAACTAAGACGACTTAGCAGATGTCTGACCTAAGCATTAGCCCAACGCGATGGTCAGACATGATGCCCTACCTAACATTGTTTGTTTTTTTCTAGTTAATCTTATTATGTTTTTTAAATTTATCTATCTTTATTTGTTTACTTTTCATTTTTTTTACCATGACACAAAAAGAAACATGCCAACTCTATTTTCCTGACTACTCTTGTTCCTCTGTCTTCTGAACAGTATAATCTGCTGTCGAACAACATTTCCCATTCTCTGAGAATGCATTAATACAAAACTGATTTTCTTTTTTTTTTTTTTTTTTTTAATCCTTACAGAAAGTTCGTCACCTTCCTGGCAAACATTTTGAGAATGCATGATAATACAATTCAGCCCCATTTCATCAAGATGTATTTCTATTATCATCATACTGAAGACATCAAGGCCTTTGCGATCAGTAAGACTTACCACCAGCCCCCCTCCCCCCTCTTTCCCCCTCTCTCTCTCCATCCTGCTTCCCCCTTTTTTTTTTTTGTTATTAAAAAAAAAAATTCACTCTCGGAAAACATTTTCCATTCTTTAAAAAAAACTCGAGACACCAGCATATATACCGATATCCAATTCCCCCCCCCCCCCCTTCTCCCCCCTTTATCACTGAATGCAAAAGGGAACAAAGAGGTAATAATCACAAGACGAAAGGCGCTTCAATTACCTGTTTAACAAACACACATGGGAGAAACGGGTGCAGAGGCTGTGGAGGCCCACCTGTTGGGGGCAGCAGGGGGATGGCTCCAGGGGTCTGAAGGGGGAGGGGTGGGGTGGTGAAGCAGCCCTGAAGATGATAATTAGAATTGCACAAAAAACAAACCAAAAAACAAACAAAACACACACAAAAAAAAAAAAACAACCAAAAAAACAAAACCATTCCGTTCTCCATTTCCATGGACGATGGCAAGTTACACAGCCCAGCAGAAATTCTTCTTGCTTTAGCAAGCAGCTTCGCCCATCCACTTAAGGGGGGGGAGCAGGGGGGGGGAGGGGGAGAGGGGAGGGAAGGGGAAGGGAAAGATGGCTACTCGGTCAGTGGTAACCTTCACTGGTTATTATTTATTAGTAGGTCCATCCCCACCCACCCCCACGCCATGGAGGACATTCCCACCTCCCCCAGCAAAGGGAGAGCCCTATTAGACATGCAGACCACTGGGTAGTTTGTAAAGTGCTCTGCCGCGCCTCGAGAGCCGTCCCCCGGGCAACACAGGCTAGTGTCGTGGTCACTCGTGGTGTGAAGAAGGAAATCGGTGCCGCCCTGTGTGTGTGTGTGAGTGAGTGTGCGCGCGCAATCATGTTTTATGCGCAAGGGTGCATGCAGTAAAGCTTTATGGATGCAGTCAATATTAAATCTTTGCAAGTTTCTGACAAAGCGTAAGTAATGTCTTGAACATTATGCAGAAAGGACGAATGGACATTTTCCGTTTAAAATTCTTACGCAGTTCTGTATGGTTTTGATTGTCAGTATATTTAACAAATACTCTTGATAAATGGAATATAAATCTTTCTGTACAAACTAGTTAAGTTGTTCTCTAGTACTGTGACAATTCGGGGGTTAGTCATTTAAGTGACGTACATTAAAAGCTGTGAAATAGGTGTTTTATAAAATTTTGTACACTGCATACGAAAATGGCTATACTATCAAGTGTGTAAAATGTGGTTTGCCAATTGTCTTCTTTCATATAATTAAAAAAAAAAAAATGTTCGGCAGAGACCCTAAAAATGGCAACTGAAAATGGGAATCTTGGAAGTGTGGCTTTTTTTCAACTTCCAGGCATTGTCCCCATGACAAAACATGTAGTGAAAAATCTTGCAGTTAGCAATATTTCATCACTGAATAACTCATTATATTTAAAATTATTCTGGTAATGTAATTTGGTGTTTGAAAAAAAAAAAAGGATTTTTTAATCAAACACAATTGATTGTATAGTTTTGTGTGATTCAGGGGACAGTATGTCTGTCTTTCTTTGAGTTGGTGAAGTGGTAAAGTGTAAATTTCAGGGCAAAGCATCACGTGTGAAACATGGGACATCTCGATGGGTTAATGTTGTTTACCCAATTTGGTAAGAGGTGTTTCTACAGAAGTTGCGTGTCCTATATTAAAACTCAGTAAATCTACAGAGAAATATCTGTCTAAATCACTATTACTAGAGGGTTTTTTTTTTTTTTAACTTTTTTTATTTTCTGTTTGTTGACATTTCTTCATTTGTAATGATTGCAGGTCTTGGGATCGGATGAACTTGAAGTCCAGGTCAAGTTTCTCAAAGCCGTGAACCAGCGTAATGTGTTCCCTGCAAAAGGTGAAATATACTGGGCACCTTGTTAGGGCACCACATTTGTGGAGGCACCGACAGTGAACACTCGTAACCATCTTTTTTTTTTTTTTAAAGACATTTCGAAACGAGGCTGACAATCCTCGTTCATTTCTTTTCTGCATGTTTTTTTTTTTTTTTCATGTTGTGTTTTTGGTTTTTTTTTTTTTTTTTTTTTATATCAATTTCTCTGTGGTGTGTGTGTGTGTGTGTGTGTGTGTGTGTGTGTGAGAGAGAGAGAGAGAGAGAGAGAGAGAGATACGCAGTTTCTCCTTTTATTCTTTGATGAAAACATTTATCTTATCGCATGCTCATCTGTGCCTCATCTCAAAAGCCATCAGAATTGTTAAAAATGTAAACACATATCATTGTTTCTTTTATCTTGTTTTAATAACTACCCAACTCAAACAGTTTTTTTGTGTCATGGGTGTTCCGTTCCTGTTTTTGTTGAGTCTTTTCACCTTTCTTCTGCCAATAATGTCACACTAAACACTTTCTGGAAATAATGGCATTTCACTATAAAGAATGATCCATCAGGATTGCAATACTGGGTATCTTATTAATATTATTACCCACACAATTTTTGGAATTTAATTAAGTTAATGGTTGATAGTGGGCTAGTGACAAAACAAATTAAAAAAATAATCTCTGAGGACTTTTCCCTGTGCTGGGGGGGTGTCCCACATTTTACATTGCTAAAAATAGTTTGTCTTAATCCCAAATAATCTTTATTTTTTAAAGAGATGTATGTGTTTTGTCTTAATCCCAAATTATCATTTTTTAAAAAAAAAGATATATGTTTTTCTTTTCAACGTGTTCAGATATAACTAAAACTGATTTGAATTAACTATAATAATTATTACTTAGTTATATAATTATGTCCCAGCAGTGATGTTTAGTTTTATAATGTATGTCCCAGCAGTGCACAGGTCACAAAGCTGACACCACCATCCCCATTTAAATCTTTTTTTTTCTTCAGAAACACAACTGTTGAAACAGATATTTCTTTTTCAAATGTGAAAATGCATATATCAAAGCTACCAAACACAGGTATCATATACTCCAGTCTGATGTTTAATTTTTTTTTGGTCATTTTCCCACATTTTGGGTCACAAGTACTGGAGAATTACTCAGTTGTGAAGTAATTGTGAAATTATCTCCCTTTGATGTGTGTGTGTGTGTGTGTGTGTGTGTGTGTCCATTGTGAACCTTAACATCGCCATATTCTCTAGGCATACAAGAGTTTGTATAAAGTTTTGGAAGGCTGTAGATATTAAGGTGAGTTTCTTGACATAGCCACTACAATGACAATACACAATAGAGAAGGGGTCAAAAAGGTTGCAATAAAAAGTTTTACGAATAAAACTCGGTATGAAATAATTGCTAGTTTCTGACAAAGCATGAATATCTTGACCACTATGACATAAAGATAAAGGACTTAAAAAAGAAAATACATCAAGTTGTTTTGTACGCTATGATGGTCTCATTCATATATCCAAAAATACTCTTGAAAAAATGGGAAATAAATCTTCCTGTACAAAGTAGTTGTGGAATTACAGTTGTTGTGACATTACCTCCCTTCAGTGTGTGTGTGTGTGTGTGTGTGTGTGTGTCACGACTTCCAATACAACTGTTGAAAAGTTATTGATTTTGTTGAAGATGTCCATCGATAACCTAAGTTATTTAGTTTTGTCGCTTCCTCAGTTTATATGACTCCAGTCATAACCCAGTTAATTTAGTTTGTCGCTTTCCTCAGTTTATACGACTCAGGTTTTTCTCCTCTTCTGTCTGGGGGTCTTTTTCTGACTGGTAAGTTTGTGTGTGTTACACACACACACACACACACACACACACAGAGAACGTTTTTATGAAGAACAGTGACAGTGAATGTAAGTATGCATGCAATGGTGTGTCAAGTTCAGTCTTTCTAAAGATGCATCCTCCCAACTTCCATGTAAAAGAATCCAGGCCAACTGAGATCTAGCAACCAGCCAGTAAAATATGGGGAATATCTTAATATCTGGCTCTCTGTAAGCACCTGCCCCCCCCCCCCCCCCCCCCCCCCCCCCCCCCCCACATGTACACAAGCACACACACACACACATACACCACCCATAGCTTTGTTTTTTTATTATTTTTTTTTATTTGACAATAAAGCAACAAAGAACAAACAGCGGAAAGTAATAAGGACGTTTTAAAAACATTCACCTCCAGAACTTATTGGTAACAAATTAACATGAAATGGCCCCAGCTTCTGTTTTTCCTTTACTCCTACTTTTTCTTTCTCCGCTTATTGTGTGTGTGTGCGTTTGTTTTTTCGCCATTTTCCATTTCGCTACTTTTTCCCTCTTCTTTCTCTGCCACTATTCCTACTTTTTGTCGATTTGTTTTATCCTCTTTTTTTCTTTTTTTTTGTTCATCCTTATTTTCTTACAACCCAAGTATTTGTAGTTGCACAGGAGGTTTCAAGTCACAGATAAAGAATTCACATTAAAATGTACACTATGCTTTCGTGAAAGCCCATATATGACTTTTATGTTAAAATGACTGGCTTCGACTGCGTGGATCCCCATGACTCCCTCCAGACCTAGACCAGGAGCTATAGGTCCTTATTAAGCGCTTCTGGTCGATGAGATGCTACATTTGCCCTGCTTGCCAGGTGAAGACCTGGCACCAAAGATTACCAGGCAGCTTAATTCAGACTGTTATGTATCCGAGGCTCCACGCCAAGGATCCATTTAGAGGTCTGAAGAAGAAGAGAGATTAGGGAGGAACACACACACACGCATGCACGCACGCACAGCACACACACACACACACACAGGCCATGATAAACCTATTCATTTTAAAATAGCCCCAACCCTAGCCCTTGATGTAGAACTTGCAACACCTATTCGTTTTATGGCATAGTATAGTCGGCTCCAAATACAGGTAGGTCTTTAGGCCTGTTTTATCCTGTTGTCTGTTAGCTATGTTGGGTAGACAGCACCATCACATTCTCATGTGCAATAATTTTTTCTATAATAAAATGGCCCGGGAATGCCTGCAGATCAGAACTCGAACTCCATGGTTCTAAATGTTGCAGTGTGTGAGCTATGTATTTGTGCCTGCTCTGCCGCCAGAAAGCTGTGCAGCAGGCCTGACACTTCCACACTGAAGAACACGGAACTAATCCCAAAACAATTCAATGTTTGTGGACTTAAGTGATAACTTTGTGTCATTGCAGTGGGCATAGGTGATGGAAAATGAATATTGTTTTGCCAGTTAAAAGAAAAACCCTTTCAATGTACACTTAGAGAAGGTGTATCTATTATTTCAACAGAAATGGCTTGTTCTGAAAGGGATCGATCTCATAGACAGTCTTGTCAATGATTCATATTAACAATAAGTTCCAGTGCCAGGAGTGACTCACTCGCAGGCAGGCATCAAGCAACATGTAAGGTGGATATTTTACAATGACATGATAAAAGTAGGAAATGCGGTAATCAAGCAAAATAAGTTTATTGAGAAAGGGATATTCGCAATAAAACACTTTCTGAAACCAAACGGACAATTTATGAACTTTAGAGAATTTAGCATTAATGTTGACTACACCATAGATTTTATCTCATACAATGGATGGATTTCTTCAATGACACAATTCATAAGGAAAACGGGTATCAAAATAGATAATAACACAGACATAAATCATAACACACTGAAGGCTTTAAATATTATTATGAAAGAAAATAAAGGAGCCAAACAGTTCTATGAAATTTCATTCAAAATGAGCGCAAACCAAACTGCTGCTCCAAATGGCTAAACAAACTGAATTCTGAAATCCATTGGAATAAAGTATTTACTCATGTCCACAAAATCAAAGATAGAAAATTAAAAATGGCTACAAATTCGAATCATACACAGAATTATTGGTACAAATATTGTCTTAAATGCTATGGGCTTAACAAACATGACAAGTTGTACTTTCTGTAACGAAGAGAGAGATTCGGTCCAACACTTTTTATGGATGTGCAACCACGCTCAAACCTTTTGGAAAGAAGTTGAAAAGTTATTTAATGAAAAATGCCGAAACACAACTAACATCAAAATCACACGAGATATCATTATTTTTTGGAATAGATCAACGTGTGAAAACAGAGACAGTTTTTGATTTCATTATTATGCTAGCAAACTTCATATATATAAGTGCAAAAATCAAAACACGTAGACCAAATGCTTCAATTTTTCAGAGTCAACTGAACAATAGATATAAAATCAAATTGTTTAATGCTAAAGTCAACAACAATCTAAACCATTTTCATGCTGCATGGAACAACTACAGGCCAATGATTCTTTAAGAAAACACCACTTCTTTAAGATCTTGATCTAATACACATTTCCATATACCCAGTCTTCTTTCTTTCACAACCTCCCTCAGAAATGGAGAGAGTGAGGAAGGAGAGGAGAAGCAATAAGTTGTTAAATCTCGCAAAAGATCATTTCACTCTTTTTTTTTTTCCCTCTTTTTTTTTCCTGTGTCTAAACTTATGTACGTGTCTATGTATATCTTGTTTTTTTTGTTTTTTTTGTCCTTCTTTAAAAAAAAACTGTTTGGGACATATGCCATTAGCTGTTTATACAGAAATGATGCTAATGTACATATGACTTGGTGCACTGTCCTCTTTATGTGCATTTGTAATCTCTATGTTGTTTGATAAAAAAATGTGAAAAACAAAAAAAAAAAAAAAAAAAAGAAAAGAATAAGTAAATAGTAAACCGTCAAAAAAAACAACAACAACAACAAAAAAAAAAACATGTAAGGTGGAGATGTCAAATCACTGAGGTAAAGCCTTGGCAGTAAAAAGAAGTACGCCAATAATCTGTTGAGCTTCAGGTTAGTCAAATCATTGAGATAAAGCCTTAGCAATAAGAAGAAGTACGCCAATCATATGTTGAGCTTCAGGTTAGTCAAATCATTGAGGTAAAGCTTTAGCGAGAAGTATGCCAATCATATGTCGAGCTACACGTTACAGCACACAGACGTTTGTACAATTTATAAATTAAAAAAAACTACATACACCTCCATCCTTTATAAGCTATTGACCAAAATATAGATCACACACATATGGACCAAAATAATCATGATGTGTTAAAATTATCTCTAGGCACAGCAGAACGTACGTGACCCATGGTGACCTCAAAGCAACTGTTGCAATAGCTTTTACCTTCATCCATTTATTTTTTCACACAGCATATTCTTGTATATATTTGAAAACAAAAATCCATGGTCAATATTACAAAGATTTAAAGGCAAACTGCCATTAGAACAGGCAAAGGCTGAAGAATGGAAAATCTGTAACTCTCTGCGCTCTTCTGAAGCATCAAGAATGAAAATTATGTCTGGTCTGATGTCAACTGACAAACCTGAAAACAACATCACTGCATTCATGATAAATAAATAGTATTAATAGGCCAATAAGGTGTGACTGATAAAAAGAACTTTCCCTTGTTTGTACAGAAATACACTTTAGCTTTATGAAGCGTTTGTAAGACCATATCTGGAATCTGGGGTAATACTGTTTAGAACCCATTTTTTTAAAAGGTAATCGACTGCTGCAGTTAAAAAAAAGTCCAGAAAAAAGACAACATAAACCAAAAAAAAAAAAATTGTGCAGTAATGTGAGTTGTTTAGAAAAAAAAACAACATAGAAGCTGAATTCATATTCACTGAAAGGAAGGAGATGAAAGGGGGATTTAAAACAGGCCTGCAAATATTTACTTTGTGGGATGACTCTCAGTTAGACAAAGTACCAGCTCTGGCCACGTGCGATAAACTCTGAACTTGATGACACTTTCCCAAGCATTCAAAAAACTAACTCGACACATTCAAAAACTAACTCGACACATTCAAAAAACTACCTTGACACATTCAAAAACTAACTCGACACATTCAAAAATACTTCAAACACATTCAAAAAAACTACTTCGACACATTCAAAACCTAACTCGACACATTCAAAAACTTACTTGACACATTCAAAAAAAAAAACTAACTCAGCACATTTAAAAACTAACTCGACACAATTAAAAACTAACTCGACAAAAATTTTCAATGGGTTACAGGGTGGCAAAAAATCAGAATTCACTTGAGTGAAAGTAAGATGTACAAAGCAGAAGCAATAACAAATCTTCTGTACAGAGATTAAAAAAAAAAAAATTATCATACACACTTTATTTCACTGTGTTATGTGAAAACATCTGAAGTATATGCATATGGCACAGGCCATGTGCTACTGAATGAGCAAGGAAAGCACTGGAAACAATATATACAAGACCGGCGGACTGATGGTAAGGTACTCGGTCATCTAGCTCGTCGTCATCTGTGAGTTAGTTACACACTGTCACACCATTCTTTCCTGGTCTGCCTGTCCATCTCTTGGTCCACAGCCTAATCGGTCCCAAAAAATGAAGGATTCCGACGTCTATCCTGATCTAAACCATCGCATCTCTTCCACTGATACAGCTAAGTAAAGTGGACGTGCCATCAACAAATCTGTTTTCTGAGCAAAAACTATAAAAGCAATGACAAAAACAATGTCAAGATCAGTGTTACAATGTGCATAGATAATTCACACACACATGCACACACACATGCAAGTACACACGCACGCGCGCGCATACACACACACACACACACACCATCATTTTAAATTACCTTGAAAACCACAGACACTCAACAAAACGTATGTTGGAAGGAAAGAGAGAGAGAGAGAGAGAGAGAGGGGGGGGGGGGGGGGTGAAGAAAAAAAAAAAGAATGAAAAGTACAAGCTCTATGCTCATTCACCGCTGATAGAAAGAAGAATCTGTCCATTCATCCTGTAAACACATGGCTTACGAAGCTTAAAAAAAAAAAAAACCAACAAACATCAAAGTGAACACCACACCATCGGACAACACCACCAGTGTCTGCAGCCAGCATTATATTTGTAAAACTTTCTGCAATCTGATGATAAAGTTACATTCTAGTCAAACTTTCTACTGTCCAATTCTAAAGTAACATTCTAGTAAAACTGTCTCAGTCCAACGTCAAAGTTACATTCTAGTAAAACTGTCTTCAGTCCAACTTCAAAGTTACGTTTTAGTAAAACTGTTAGCAGTCCACCGTTAAAGTTACATTATAGTAAAACTGTCTGCAGTTAAAAAAACAAAAACAACAAAAAAAAAAAACAAAAAAAAAAACTGCAATCCACTGCTAAAGTTACATTCTAGTAAAACTGTCTGCAGTCCTTTGCTAAAGTTCCATTCTAGTAAAAACTGTCTGCAGTCCAATGTAAAAGTTGCATTCTAGTAAAACTGTCTGCAGTCCTATGCTAAAGTTCCATTCTAGTAAAACTGTCTGCAGTCCAATGTAAAAGTTACATTCTAGTAAAAACTGTCTGCAGTCCAGTGGTAAAGTCACGTTCTAGTAAAAACTGTCCGCAGTCCTATGCTGAAGTTACATTCTAGTAAAACTGTCTGCAGTCCACTGCTAAAGTTACATTCTAGTAAAACTGTCTGCATCCCAGTGGTAAAGTCACGTTCTAGTAAAACTGTCTGCCTCCCAGTGGTAAAGTCATGTTCTAGTAAAAAACTGTCTGCAGTCCACTGCTAAAGTCACATTCCAGTAAAACAGTCTGCAGTCCAATGATATGATATGCAGGGGTGAAATCAGAAAAAAAAAAAAGAAAAAGCAGGAGGCCCGGTGGTCCATGGGGCTGTGTAAGGCCCCTGGCGGGATCCAGGGGCACAGCCCCTTGTCGGGGGGTCCAGGGCCACAGCCCCTTGTCGGGGATCCGGGGGCTGATTTGTTTTTACATTTTAGATACGTAAAATCTGGGCAGTTTATTTGCATACGTAAAATATGGTCATTTGGATACACCTTACCTCCTTTTTATCATGTAATCCACAAGACCACCATAAAACCGATATTAATGTTTATGACCTGTATGCAGTGGTGATCACTTCATTCAAGAAAATAGAGGCTGCCACAATTTTTATTGACTGTAATTGTATTTACCATTCTCAAAAACTTATGAAGACACAGCCTGCCATTGAACACAAAAAACTAAACTGTGGTGACCAGAATCTGTAAATCTGTGTGTTAGAAGAAACTCCCTTGTATGGAAAAACTTGACTTCTTTTTTACTTCAACCAAAAACATGTGTGGTCTTGTTTATTCCAGCAGAAAGTTCAGCCTGCAACCCTGTATCTCAGGGGGCAGGGGGGGGGAGTGGCATGTGGGTGGGGTGAAGGTTATTGGTGCAACAGGTATGTGACTTGGCTCATAGATCAAAACTGTGATGTTATGATACTTCGATTTAAACCTTGAACCCCACACGTGTAGTTCTTCAAGGGTCCAGGCAAATTTCAACAAATTTACAAGGAAAATGAAAATTATCAAATTATGGGGACAAGCTAATTTTCTAGTGGAAGCAAAAATGAGAGGTCATGTGAAATGTGTAGATTTTTGTTTATTTTTCTGAGGTAACACAAGCTTAAGGAATTACCAATCTCCTGATCATCATAAATCAGGCGTGAAAAATGAGTTGCAAGATCAGAGGGCATGACTATTTTGCCGAAATAAATCATGAGGAAAATCTGTTATATAAAAGAATGTTTTAAAAAATAGGATGAACAATATTTCTTCATTTTGCCTACTAAACTAACCAACTGGTCTAGTTGCAAAGTGAAAACGACTGCAGGCGGAAATCTAAACAAATCTTTAATAAAGTCAGCGAACCGCCCAGAGAAACGTGGACAAACGAGTCACAAGACACAACACACAATGCGTTTCAACCTCTTAGGTCTTCCTCAGGTGAAATAAAGACAGACAAAATAACGAAAATGCACTTGGCTGTGATCGCTTCAGATTGCCGAGTGCATTTTCGTTATTTTGTCTGTCTTTATTTCACCTGAGGAAGACCTAAGAGGTCGAAACGCGTTGTGTGTTGTCTTGTGACTCGTTTGTCCACGTTTCTCTGGGCGGTTCGCTGACATTATTTAAGATTTGTTAACCAACTGGTACTTTGTCACACAGCAAATACCATGAATCACAAATTGCCAATTTACAATGGCATTTCAGCTCACATTCATTGACAAGATAAAGTGCAATAAATATACTTGTATTTGTACTTAGGATAATTCTTGTTTTCCTTTATTTCTTTTTCTCTCTCTCTCACTTTTTTTTCTTTTGTGAGCAAGTAGCCACAGCAAATCTGTTTACCAGTCGGTTTCATCAAAAAACTTTGTTCCCATGACTAATACGAAAAATATGACAAAAATATGATTAAAAAAAAACAACAAAAAAAAAAAGAAGGGAAAAAAAAAATTTGGTAACTGCACTCACAGATTCTAATCATAGGAGGGGAAATCTGACCAAAGAGTGATAACTCTTGCGAACTTCCAGGTGCGAAATGGTGTCAAGGTTGCGTCAATTTTTGTTTTTTAGTTTGTGATGTATATATTAATTCAAATTTGTATCCAAGAATTTGTGCCCGGTAACTATGTCCTCCTTATGTCTCCATCCTTCCATAAACGAAAGAGAAAAAAAACAACAAAAAAAAAAAAAAAAAAAAACAGGACAGAGGCAAAGGAGTGGCCAAGACTGCACAAGAAAACATGGAGATTCTCCCCCACCCCCACATCCTTCAAACAGGAAAGAAAGGGGTAACTCACATTAAAAAAAATTGGACCTGGTGTGTTTTCATGATTTGCTCAAATTTTTGACAACATGTCAAGAAACATTACAAAAAAAATCAGTGAGAGAGTATGAGTCTGTCTGTGCTGATGAATCAGGTCTGAAAGTAATATGTGAAAATGAAACGTGTTTGAAAATTAGCATCAATTGCAGATGTATCTTCATTAGGCTCAACAAACAGTATCGTGACTATTGCTGAAGCAGTATTTGCACAATCTCTCAGCAAAATGACGAAGGAATGATCAGTATGGAAAAGAAAAAACCTGGATTGGATGGAGTAACCAGGACGCAGGTTTACTAAAAGATTCGGAGAAAAAAAATCGACCTGTGCGTTTCCCGATTTCAGGATATCCCGAGAAACAATCAGGTTAAGTTCTGGCTTCCAGCATTTCTTGACATGTGGTCTCATCGTGCAACAGGCACAGCCAGAAAAAAAAAACACATTATGTAATCCAATAAAATGCAACAGGTGCAGGCGAAAAGAAAAAATAATATCTGACAAAATGTTACAGATACAGTCTAAAAAACAAATATCTGACAAAATGTTACAGGCACAGTCTAGAAAAACATCCTATAATCTGACAAAAAATGTTACAGGTACAGCTAGAAAAAGGACATCATATAATCAGACAAAATGTTACATGTACAGCTAGAAAAACAACACACCATTTAATCTGACAAAATGTTACAGGCACAGTCTAGAAAAACATCATATAATCTGACAAAATATTACAGGCACAGTCTAGAAAACCATCATATAATCTGACATATTGTTGCAGGTACAGTCGAGAAAAACCATCATATAATCTATTCCTGAACAAAATGTTACAGGTACAGTCGAGGAAAAAAAGTCATATAATCTGACAAAATGTTACAGGCAGAGCTAGAAAAACATCATATAATCTGACAAATGTTACAGGTACAGTCTAGAAAACCATCATCTAATCTGACAAAATGTTACAGGTACAGTCTAGAAACCATCATCTAATCTGACAAAATGTTACAGGTACAGCCCAGAGAAAAACATTGAATAATCCAAAAAAGAAAATACAGGTTGAGCTTGGGGAAAAAAATCACAGTCCAACAAAATGTAAATGATTCAGAGTGGTAGAACACACAGTATGCCACTGGTGAAATCCAGATAACATTATGCAGCCCAACCAACATAACACTGCAGGTTTCAGCTCAGGAGATCATTATATGAACAGATGCAGCCCAGAAAAACATTATATGATTCAACAAAGTCCAACAGGCGCAGCCAAAAAAAATTGTATGATCCAACAAAATGCAACAGGCGCAGCCAGAAAAACATGAAAACACACAACAGAAATGCTAGCTGCAGCCCAGAGAAAAAATTGTATATCCAACAAAATGCTACAGGTGCAGCCCAGAAAAGTATTATAATACCCAAAAAAAAAAAAAAATGCAACAGTCGCACCCCCGAAAAAAAATATAATCCAAAAAAAAAAAAAGAAACGGGCGCTGCGTACAAAAACGTATAATCGAAAGGAAAAAAAAAGCGCAAGTTGCAGCCCAGAAACAAAAAAACATTATATAATCCAACAAAATGCAAAAACAGGCGTAGCCTAGAAAAAAACATGTAATCTGACAAAATGTTACACGTACAGCTGAAATACCATTACATAATCTGACAAACTGTTACAGGAAGTCTAGAAAAAACATCATTATAATCTGACAAAATGTTACATGAATAGTCTAGAAAAGCATATAATCTGAAATGTTACAGGTACAGTATGAGAAAGATCATAATCATCAGACAAAACTTTACAGGTACAGCTTAGAAAACGCTGAATAATCAAAGACAAAATACAGGCTGAGCTTAGGGGAAAAAAAAAAAAAAAAAACACAGTCCCAAACAAAATGTACCTGATTCAGAGTGGTAGAACACACACCAAACAGTATGCCACTGGTGAAACCCAGAAAAAATTATGCAGCCCAACCAACATATGCTGCAGGTTTCAGCTCAGGAGATGATTATAAGTCCAACTAAATGCCTCAGGTTGCATCTGGTAGAAACATTATGCAGTCCAACAAAATGCTATAAGCACAGACTATTCAACATTGCCTTGTCCAGCAAAATGCTCCAGGCATAAACAAACAGTAACATGCTTCAAGCGCAGTCCAGTCAAAGCAATCTGACATCAGACTACAGGGTTTTGTTTTTTTTTTTCATAAACTAAATCTTATGTCCATGTCCCCTTTGGGGATATTACCCCAATGGCGTTCATTCCGACAAGTCCACCAAACATCCACCCCCAGTCACAGGGCACCGTTGACACCCCTTCATCATGAGGCAACCTACCAAGGAAGACACTTCGATTCTACAGTTCTGGTGGTGTTGAGTAGTGTTTTTGCTCTGACTCAACACATGCAGAAAAAACGTCAACTGTCTTCTGGTGACAGTAGCAAAATAGACCCGTTTTGTCCCCCCACCCACCCCCGCCTCTCTCCCCGCGTTCCCCCCCCCCAAAATCTGGGGAAGATAACGCCTGTCTTTCTACTGAAAACAGGGTACCTTTTCTCAGTTCATGGCTCAGAGAAAACAGACCTAGAGAGTCAGATAACTGAGTTGAAGTGCGTATCGGCACAAGCATCGGGATATTCAACTGTCTGCACACTGGTGCCCCAGGGTGCACCGTTTCATATGTATGTGGATAGCATTTTCCCTCTTTGATTGATCTGTTAAGCTGATGGATGGGACAAAATTGCACTGAACGTACTTACTGAAACTGCTTCTCTCAGCGTGCCTACCAGCGGGCATCTGTCCCAATCAAAACAGCAGGGACAATTTCATTGAACACAAAGTC
>JADBJO010021062.1:0-7500 GCA_016801955.1 Conus betulinus | reverse complement strand
CTCTCCCTCTCTCTTCCATGTTTCTTACTGAGTACTGTTTAAAAAGCATACATATTTCAAAATCATTGTGTTCTAAATTATTTGTAATGGTACTTGAGTCAGCTTGTCAAACAAACAAAAAAAATTGAAAAAGGAAGATATGTATGCAGAATGACAATACTGATAATAATAATATCAGATTAAGTCAACAACACATGAAGAACGATGATGATGATATCACCACTGCTGTTAAGGGTTACTTACATTCATCTTACAAATCCTGCACAGCTCAAAGAGCTTTATTAACTCATCAGGAAAGTGGAGAGGAAAGACATTAAACAGGCAAATGATAAAGCCATATACAGATGGCAAAAAGGTATTTAAACCACAAAAAGGAAATTTTTTTTCAAGCTGTCATGCTTTACCCAAGCAACCGTGTATATTCCAACAAATACATCCATTTTTAGAAACACCTAATACATCATTAATGCTCTGATACAATGTGCTCATAGATTTAAGTGTTCACAAAACATACCACATATTTCACTATTAATCTTTTTTTTTTTTAATTGGTCACTAATCCATTCATTTGGCCACAAATTATCCCTGCATTATGGCAAGTACATAACATGTAAAAAACAAAGCTGGTTTTCAGAGGCAGCCCCTAAAAAATAGATGGAAGGAGAATTCAATATCGGACGACAAATGCTGCAAGACCCAGATCTGTATGCACCTAAACATGATCATCTTTACTGCTGCACATCTACACTGGCACTTTGTAAATGTAAGCTTTGGAACAGAAACAAAACAATCAAGAAGGACTTCACCAGTAAAAAGTATCAGAAGCACACGCGGGTGTCTACATGTGGATCATGCCATTAAATTCAGCAACCTACCCTGATTTCACAAGTGATATGCAAACATTTTCCATTTGTGGAATTCCAGGTTCATTTCAAACCTGACTCCTACAAACCCACCCTGGGTCTACCACTAGACTGTAGAAAACCATGCATAATGCAACCATCTCATATATCTGAGTGATGTCTTCATATTGTAAATAATCTGTTTTTTTCATTTGGCAGGACAAATTATCCACTGTCTTAGCCTTGCTCTCACGGTTGTACAGCTATTTGCAATTATCCTACTCGGGTTTGTTTACCAAACTGACGCATGGTCACTGTCAAAGTGCATTATTTGGCAGATCACAATTCAACGAATATTTTACTAGATTTAGGCTGGCTGATGAATTCACTGAATTTTGTTTGCTGAATGACTTTGCTGATGGGCGACTTGTGCAAATCACACTGACATCAGAGAGGGTTGCTGAATTTCACAGCATGCTGTGTCATGCAGCCATGTAAGCAAACAAAACACCCCACCTGAACACCAGGACTAGCGGGTTATAAATAAACTGAGAAGACAAAAAATGCACAAGTCAGCTGGAAAGCAAGAGTCATGCACCTATCAATGCAGCAATTTTCAGTGTAGCATTTTGAGATGCGTACATGAGGAATCAAGATAACATGGCTGCCATTACCTGTTTGGCGATTTGATCCCAGGGACAGGCACTCTTGCTGCATCAATCATGGTTGCCGGATTGACCTCCGAGTATGCATGATCCTGTTCTGTGCTGCTGCTGCACGGTTCTGTCACAAGAGAAGGTGGTAGTGAATATGGCTCCAGTCAGTGTTGCATCATCAAGGCAGGATCAGATGAATGATAATCATGAATGGATAACAGTAAGATCAACTGATACTTAAGCCGAATACACTATATATCAGCAACCTAATGTGTTGAGCATTCATCATTCATTCAAGTCCCACATCCAAACCACTTGTTCTGCCCACCTCCCCCCCCTCCCCCACTCCTCCATTTCAACCCTCCTTAATTAATTCACAAAACATGACAGGAAGGTAGGAGGTGCATGTGAACACACAACCAAGCGCCATGTGCTCAACAGATTAGAGATCATACACACAGTGAGCACTGCCAGAGGAAGCACTGCACCCCCAGAAACTCCAACAATGACAATCTGCCTGACAGGAGGCCACAAAACATGGTCTGGAACAGCCTTGACGTCACGAGCGCTGGAGGTTTTACTGGGGGGACAGGATGACTGACAGAGCCGACACATCTTTCACATTCTGAGGTCATTGGAAGCAGTGGCACGAGACTGGATTTAGCACCCAGCCAGGTTCATCAAAACCAGTGATTCTGATTCGACTCACTGTGCCCTTTGTCATCTTGAAAATAGTAAAATGTTAACATGCCTCATCTAAACTATGTTCCCTCCAAAGAGCCCTAGCAATGACGATGATGACAACAACGATGATATGATTGTCACTCTAGTTATTATCCCAACAGAACCCTATACTGTCAATTCATTCCACTGCTGGACAGATGGTGTTAACAAGTTTTATTTTCAACTAATAAAAGCTCAGGAGACAGATGTCTGTATAACAGAAAGTCCAGGCAGCTTTCACCATTTTTTTCTTACAGTATAAAGGCAACATTTGAATGAACGGGGACACTCAGATTGTAGCCACCTTAGAGGTGTAGAAGATGGCCTCAAGGCTCAATACAAAATCTTAAGGTAAAGCAAAAGGGTGCCTGCATCCAGGAGTTTATTTTTGCTTAGTGTTGTTGTTCAATAAACATTGCATGGAAATAAATCAGCTGACATTTCTCATAAACCTCACATTTTCTTTCTTTTCATTTCCACCCACAGCTGGGCATCCACAACCATTACAATGAACGTCCTCTGCATTCTTTTTATTCTCTGTACTTTGATTAAGGTATAGAGAGCAAAGAAAAAACATAAACTAAGGCAAACGGTGCTCGTGATGTATTGCCTGGGGCCGGGGGGTCGGTTTACACACTTTGTTACTGGTCCAAAGTACAGTCTCTTCACCGCACCCCCATCACAGCTTACCTGTACATTCCACATGGCTGTGGTACTGGTACCAGGTAGTAATAGTTCACAGCACGAGCTAGCCTGCCAGTCCACCTACCAAGTTACTAATACCAGGCCGTACCAGCACTACCGAGCTTACCTTTCTATATTACACACTGGTAGTACAACGACTCTACATACAGAGCTTACCTGTATATTCTGTGTATAACTATAAGCAATGGTACTGGTACAAGGTAATGACATTTCACAGCACTCTGCATGTATGTAGAGCCTACCTGTCTGTTCCACACGGCGGGGCTCTGGCTCCAGGTAATCCCCATCAGAGCCTTGCGGCCTAGTTGGATGAAAGCAAACATCGTTGGCTTAAAACAGTGGGCAGGTTTGTACTACTTTAGACTGATACAGTCCGTTATCAAACACCTCTCATCTCTCTCTCTCTCTCTCATTTACAACTGAAGTCTACCCAGGGAACTGGGTACACACATTAATCTGCTGATGACTTCTACTTGGAGAGATACGTACGCACATTAATCTACTCTCAACTTCTGCTTAGACAGGTACACACATTTAATTTACTGATGATTTCTGCTTGTGGAGACAGGTACTGACATTCATATCCTAACAGCTTCTACTTATTGAGATAGGTACACACATTAACCTCCGATGATTTCTCCCTGATAAGTACAGACTCTACTCAACTGATGACTTCAGCTTAGGGAGGTAGGTGCACAATTAACCTACTGATGACTTCAGCTTAGGGGAGGCAGGTGCACAATGAACCTACTGATGACTTCAGCTTAGGGAGGCAGGTGCACAATGAACCTACTGATGACTTCAGCTTAGGGAGGTAGGTGCACAATGAACCTACTGATGACTTCAGCTTAGGGAGGCAGGTGCACAATGAACCTACTGATGACTTCAGCTTAGGGAGGTAGGTGCACAATGAACCTACTGATGACTTCAAACTCACGGAAATAAGTTCGTTGCCAAGTGAGGCGACTGCAGGCAGAAATCTACACAAATCTGAAAAAGTGTTTGAAATAACTCCTCCAATCAACATGGACAAATGAATCACAAGATAAAACAACACGTTTCAACCTCTAGGTCTTCTTCAGGCAAGATAAAACAACATGACAAGAAGAATGAAGAACGATCAATCACAGACCTGGTCAAATTCCGCAAAAGATGGGCGTCAAATGAAAATAAGGCCTTTGGGAAGGAGATAATGCGAGTTAAAAAAAAAGTAATGATGATAATAATACTGATAGCAATAATGATAATGATGATGATAAAAATATTGAAAAAAATAATAAAGAGAGGAATACTACCACTTTTGGTGATAACATGACAATAGCAGTTGATGTATGGAAGAAAGGAGAGGGGTTGGAGGAATGTCAACAGCATGGTTGTTGTGGCAACAATTTTGTGGTTTGACGGTAATATCAATAATAACACTAGTATCAATAATAATGATGATAATATAGCAACAATAATAACAGCAGTGGTAATAACAGTAATAATAAAAAAGTAATGTCACAAAAACATAATAAAAAATACTATCAAATAATAATAATGATAATAAAAGTACTAATACTAGTAACGATAGGGGAAGGGAGAGGAAGGAAAAGAAGGGAGAAGGAGAAGAAGGGGGAGAGGACAGGAAGAACAAAGAGGAGAAGGAGGGTACAAATTATGGGAAGGATGGAATCAGGCGTATCAATAGTTCAAATAGGTTTATTAATAGTTTTGATTATAATTATGATTGTAACCATAATATAGTAATGATAGCGATGATATAGGAGGCTAGAAAAGTGGTGGATTGGAATGTCAGAGAAATATTATAAAGCATATAAAAGACAATATCAATAAAAGAATGAATTTAAACAGTGGTAACAGTTATTATCACTACCATTGTACTTAAGATCACTGTGTCCTATGATTACTAATCCTATTGCCAGCTTTAATTAAAGAAGTAATAGTAGTGATACTTATAACACAATAACTTAATATGAAAAAAAAGAAAAGTGTGTGAGTGGTGTGTGTGTGTGTGTGTGTGTGTGTGTGTGTGTGTGTGTTGTGTGTTTGTGTGTGTGAGAGTGTGTGCGCGCGCGTGGTGCGTGCGTGCATGCATGCATGTGTGTGCATGCATGCGTGCAAGTATGTGTGCGTGCAAGTGTGCGTGTGCATGCGTGTGTGTGTGTGTGTGTGTGTGTGTGTGTGTGTGTGTGTGTGTGTGGTGTTGTAAGTGTATAGGTGTAGGTATGTTGCCAGCCCCCTCCTCCCTATTTTTTTTTTTAACCCTTCGCCTTCTTCCCTCCATCCTCATAGCATCAACATCCAAAAGTAGCAGCTAGCATGTGCCTATCCACCACCATAAAATCAGCCCATTATTCTGCCACCAACACACATACTACCATACCTCCCACTGTCTACCTCATACAGATGCTGAACAGCTGTCTTCCTTTATCCTCCCAGTACACTCTGCTAATTTGCTACATCAACCTATTCTTTACTCAGATACCCACTCCCATTTCTTCATCTGATTTTCTTTTACTTCATACTCTATCTCCTCTACAAGAGTTTCTATTCCCGTTTTGTGTGCGTAGGTGTGTGTGTAGGTATGTATAGCTATGTAGGGGGGGGGGGAGGGGGGGGGGGGGGGGGGGGGGGCTCTTTTCGTTCGGGGGCTCTTTCTTTCTTCTTTTTTTTCCTCTCAATAGGAAATGCTAGCTCTAAACTCATGAGATCATTTTATTTTTTCCAGCCACTATTACTACTGACATTTACAACACCTATCATTATTATCATCATCGCACTGTTTGCTTTCTAGTCATTGACCATTTCTTTTCCACCAACTGTTACTAAGATTACTTCCACCATTATTACTATCTTTACTATTATAATGCTATCATTATGTCATTATCATTATCGTCATTATCATCATCATCATCATCATTATCATTACTGATGTCATTGTTGCTGCTGTTACTATCATTATCATCACTACCATTATGTTCATAATCACTACTAGGTTCCATCACTAATCCTGTCACCAGCAGAAAGTTGTAGTATTAATAGTACTGATATACTAAATTAGACAGAGAGAGAAAAGTGTGTGTATGTGTCTAGGTGTGTGTAGAGGAGTAGGTGTGTAGTCCCCTCCCCCCATCTCTTTTTTTACCCCCCCCCCCCCCTTCCCCCTCTTCCCTGCTCCATAATACAGTTAACCTTTCACTTATTGATCATCCCTATTTTCATATGCTATTAGTATTATACATTATCAATATCACTGTCTTATTCTCACCACCTTCTCCCTGCCTCCAGTAGTACTGTTGACTTTTACTTATTGGCCAATTATATTCCTTTCCACCAACATAAACTATTACCAATATCACTTATATAATTTATTGCTATCAGTATCACTGTCATCATATCATCATTATCAGCACTACCATCATCATCGTAAAAACAAAACAAAACCCACCAACTTTATCATTCTCATTACTTCAGTTAGCACTAACATCACCATTAACATCATCACTACTATCACTTTATCATTATTACCAACAACTATTTTTTTACTATCACCAATATATTATAACTGTTCATACAACTTCATAACTGATACAGCTATTATACTTACTACTATTATTAATATTATCTTTATAATTTATAATATTTCTGGACATTCCAACCTACAATCCTCTTCCACATCACCAGACAAGCCCTAACATGGAACCCCAAGGAAAACAAAAAAGAGGTCAGCCAAGGAACACCTGGCACAGGGACGTGGAAAGCAGACATCAGGAACATGGGAATGACTTGGAACCAGCTGGAGAAAAAAGAGCGCAGGACAGAGATGCCCGGAGGTCCTTGGTTGGCAGCCTGTACCCCAGGTGGGGTAATAGGCAATGATGATGATGATGATAATTTGTACCTTCCTCTTCTTTGTTCCTCCTGGTCCTCCTGGTCCCCCCCCCCCCCCCCCCTTCCCCCCCCCCCCTTCTTCCTCTGTTTCCTTTAGTATTATTAGCAATGATACAGAGATCTGGAAACACACTGTGCCAAGACCATTAGTCGTGCAAAAGAAGACAAACACCCAACAACAAATTGAGCCTATATACTTACTTTCTGTTCTGGGGATCCTTATCATCCGAATCCAAGTCTAAAAAAGAAAAAAAAAATCACTGATTAGAATTTCTGGGGGTTCAAGCTCAGAGGGATTGATCCTCAATCCTAAAACTGAGTTCGGGCATCCTACCAATAGATAAGGATAGGTTGACTGATACACTGTGAGAGATACAATGGAGGACATTTTTTTTTCCCCAATTTGTTAACACTTAAAGAGTTCTTGAAAACAAAACAAAACAAAAAAACCCCACAGAATTAAAAAACATTTTCAAATCAAACTGATTAGCAATGCACTAGTCTGCATACCCATTCCTCTGTCTTTTGATCTGATTGTAAATTTTACAGAAAATCAAAGAAGAACGCCTGAAAACTAGAAGCATAAAACTTTTTACCCTCTAGAGTCTAAATGAAAGAACAAAAACCTCTTGTCTACATGTGATTCATTCATAGTTTGCGTAAATGCATTCTTCTGTTTG
>JADBJO010021061.1:0-30237 GCA_016801955.1 Conus betulinus | reverse complement strand
AAACACACAGTAAACTAATGAAAAGAAAGAGGGAGAGATAGTAAAAGTCCAGAATGATACGGATTCCTGCTAAAACGAGCAAGATGAAATCCAAGCACACTCGCGGGTGGTGAACAGTAATACAATGGGTATATTTGATGTGTGCATGCGTGCGCGCGCGAACACACATACGCGCGCACACACACACACACACACACACACACACACAGAGCAATGACCTATGTATCAGTTTGTCTGTGTGAACGTGCGTACATGTATGTGTGTGTGCGTGCATGTGCACACGTGTGCATGAGTATGCATGTTTTTGAGAGAGGAGAGAGATCCTGGGGTTGTTCATGGTCTTAAATTTGGAATATCACATCGCCTTTCCCTTCTTTTTTTTCTTGGGCGTGTCTTGCATTATGGGGAATGCTTGCATCCTTTGCTCTTTCATGATCAGGGCCAGCCTCTGGTCATCTTTTCTGATAGCCCATGCTCTGCGCTTCAGCTGGTTGACAGTGCCATGCATACCTCCCCTGTTCACCATGTAAAGCTAACCCAAATTTCCATATCTGGATCCAGTCAACACAATGGTCTTCATGGATGTGCTGATTTGGGATGACATTGATTTGGTGGTCAAAGTTAATCCTGTAGAAATTCATGTACTGGTTGATTGTGAGTTGATGTTATTGATTTCTTCCTCAACAGGATAGCTTGATGACAGTAGGTTGTGCACATTGGAATAAGCCTTGTTCAACTTGATGTATCTTTGCTTTATGTCTCTTCCTAAGGCCTGAGTGCTGTGGTCTTCTGTCAAACTACTCACTGTCTTCTCTATGCTGTCAAAAATATCCATGATTACCTCTGCTCTGAGGTTTTGGTTACAGTGGTTGCCGATAGAAGTGGCACTGTAATATGCTTGTTTCGCGATCCTGTTTTCTTTGAAACGCAGACTTAACTGCAGCACCTACTGGTCCTTCACCCTTCTTGAAAGGATTGAGGCCTTGCAGTGAAGGATTACCAGAGTTCAGATGTTGACAACGTGACTTCACCAGCCGAACACTTCTTTGAAACACTGGGTGTGTATCTCTTAAATTTGGTTTCTCTTTCTTGCCAGATCTATTGCTATCCTTTTGTCCACATCATAGCTGTCATCTTCCAAAAGATCATGATGCTTCTTGACAACTCCCGAAAGGATATGAAGGTAGGGAGGGGCGACATGATTTAGTTCAATGTCCCACACATTCGGCAAGATAAGATTCTGGAAGCACTTGGCCTGAGACATTTTTTCCACCTTCTTTCACAAACTTAGCATGAATTTTCTTCATGTCTTCCAGTGTTCTCTGTTCAATTGTATCCAGAACATGATCACTGTAGTTCTTTTGCGTTTGTTCCTTTGAGGCAGTACACCACAGATATGGACACACAACTTGAGGTCCAGACAGCCCATGCATTTTCAGGAGGAAATCATAATCCCCAAACAGAAGCAGTCTAATATTTTTTTCCATTCCATGTTGCTTTGACAAGCTGACAGATCTGCTGCTTGAAAGGATTCAAAACAGTTCTGATGTTTTCACTGCTGTCTTTTGCCTCTGCTATGCAGACCAGAAAAAAAAAAAATTTCTTTGCTTTGGTATGGGCAAGATTTGCTACAGATATGGCAAGTTTGAAAAAGCCATCCCCTTGACCACCTCCAACTTTCACCCTTACTGCATTTTCAGGGACAGTGTTCTGATACCATTTCTGAATCTGCTTTTCTTCATACTGGTCTAAGAGATTTGTCAGAAACTTGGCAAATCTTGAACATGTACCAGAGGAATGCTTTTCTTTTCATCTCTGGTAGTATTTTGTTTATATTTTCATTATGGAAAAAAAAATACATAACAAAGAAAAATACATACATGTGTTCATGAATCATGGAGCCCTTGAGTGCACTGGGTCTTGAAATTCACCAAACTGTGGTACCTATCAAAGCAGGGATAGGGGCAGAGCGGTACTCCACACTTCTGACAGATGAAGGAGGTCTGGTGACGCTTGAAAGTATGATCAGAGCAGACAACGCAGTTTGGTCGAGAGGGCTTTCCATTGGCCAGGCACTCGTCAGTGATGACCAGTTTATGCTCATAATTGACCAGTCTTTCTGTAGGATTGTCAGTCTGTCTGCCTCTCCTGTGACTCACACCAGACTCATAACCCTCCAGAAGCTGGTGAACAGTCCGCAGATGGAACTGAGCAGAGACACGTCCCCCATCCTTTTTCTTCTGGGCTGTCTCCATGTCCTCTTCTGTGGTGGTGTTCCACATCATGTTGAATCCCTTGTCTTCAGCAAACAGTTGAATTCCTTTTTGCTGTATTTGACGATTGCATGATTACATACGTGTGTACACACTCACACATGCACACAAGCACACACGCAAGCACACACAAAACTAAAGACAGTAATACTCACCTCAACTGAGACTGAAGACAATGCCATCTCTTCTTCAGAACACCATTTGTCCTCTTGATAGTGCTTCTTGTCAATGTGTGAGCAGCATTGAATCGTTGCTGAGCCCTGCCCTCAGGGTTGAGGTAGGGCATCATCAGCCATTCCTTCAGTGGGTATCCACTATATCCCAGGTATAATTCCCAGCAGTGGATGAGGTATTCTTTGAAATACCTGGGGTTCTGCCAAGTGTTCGGCAACACGATCCCAAGGGCATCACCTGTCCCAGCAGGCATGTCATTGGTCTTCCCAGTATATACTGAATAATTCAGCATATAAAAAGAATCGCACAAAGCCCACACTTTGTTATATGCGTTATCTTAACATGTGCGTCTTGCAATTCAACAACGATTTGCGTGTTCGACTCGGTCATTGTTGGATCTCGACTTTGTTCCGCCATTGTTGAAATTTTGGACAGGGAGCGAATGTTTTCATTTGATACCTTGGCTTTGACTGGCTTGCACTTTTGGAATACTCAACCAATTGCTTAAAGAGTTGTGTGAATGAATGACTTGTGAGTTCACTTCAGTGCAGTGACAACCCTGATGTGGCTTTGTCGGTCAGTTGCCTTCCCGTTCTTTTTTTCTGTGGCAGACCCTTCCTGTTGTTTCGCACAGTCCCATATGCCAGGGTTTTCTTCTGAAACAGATACTGAATGAGGGGGACTGACGTGAAATAATTATCAAAGTAGATGGTGTGCCACTTGAAATAATGGGGTTTTGCCAAGTGTTTGACGACACGATCCCGCAGGGCATCACCTGTCCCAGCAGGCACGTCATTGGTCTTCCCAGTATATACTGAATAATTCAGCATATAAAGAATCGACTTCACACAAAGCCCACACTTTGAGGCCCCACTTTGTTGGTTTTGCAGGCACATACTGCAGAAAACCACAACGACCCTTGAACTTGATCATTGCCTCATCTACTGTGATGTTTTGACCAGGCAGAAATTGCATAGCAAAACATTCTTGAGTCATAGAAATGAGAGGTCTGACTTTGTACAGGGGGTCATACCCAGCCTGACCTCTGGGAACAAACTGAGTACTATCAGCAAGGTGAAAATACTGATTCAGCTGTTCAAACCTGTTCTTTGACATGACACCTGACACCCAAAGATTGAAGAAAGGAGATGACTCTTTCCAATAAAAATCACGATGAGGAAGTGGGGCCATGTTCATAAACATGAGAAGACCAACAAAAGCTCTGATTTCATCCACAGTGGTTGGCTCAAATTTATCCTCTGGAAGCCCAGCAGCCATGAGCATTTGTCTTGCATACAGGTTGGTTTCCCTGACCATGAGATGGAAGCGTCCAAAGGAAAAAGAAGTGAAAAATAATCAAAAGGTGTTCAAAGATTCACTTGTGGATGTGGGGGGCCCCTGTATGCATCAAACAAACAAACTTCAGTCCGAAAATTGTCGTTCGACCGCTGCAATGACTGTGCACATCCACCGACGTCAGTAGCACCTGCGTCACCTATGTCCATGTCACTGTCACTACTCTCGCATTCACTTCAGCTTCATAGTCACTGTCGCTGTCACTGTCAACAGCGTTGAGATCAATGTCCGATTGATTCCAGTCTTTGTTTTCAGTAGTAAACGCATTCCAGTTGAACATTTGGTCCACAGCCAAGCTCATGTCACTGTCACTGTCAGGGTGTGACATTTTGATTGTAGTCGGAAGTCGTTGGGATGACTAAAAAATCGATAAAAAAAAAAAAAAAAAAAGCCACCAACCGCTGTCACAAATGGTGCTCAGCAAAGGCAGGAAAGACCCAGATAATGACCGGTTTGTCTTATTACTGTGGGCAACCCAAGTAAGGGAGGCACACCAAGATAATCAGCCAACTGAGCTACGGTGGTATGGGGCGGATCAGGAGCCTGATGGGTCGGGCGGAATAGGGCGGAACGGGGTTAGAAAAGTTAGCCTTCCTTTCCTCTGCTGTTGCCTTCCGTGCCTGTTTTTCTGCCTCTTTCCTCTCCTTCTCTGCTTTCTGGGCCATTTTGTTCAAAAAGACCTCGTCGCTTGTCAGCAATCGATGACCGCTTGGAGTGGACCTATTGCCTGTTCTTTAGCTGGATGGAGATTTAGTTGTGGCTTGTTTGATGCCAGAGATGTTGTCAACATCATTCTGAACAGATGTGGATGATTCCGCAGGCACAAACGGCTGCTCCCCAAGACCATGGAGGTCAAGTGTTATCGGGTCTCCACCTTGAACCTCGATCACCAGGTCCTGGAGTCCTGCCGCATTTTCTGCAGTGATAGGCAAAGTGACCAGCTGATCCAGGTCTTCAGGAAGTAGATCAGTTGCAGGCTGTTCCTCTGTGGCTGCAGCTGCATCTTCTCCATGGTCCTCAACTGGTTCTCCAATTGCTGAGAAAGTGGAGGGCAAGGAAGTGGAGGTCGACGGCAAAGAAGTGGAGGGCAAGGCATCAAGGACAGGGTTAGGAAGCGCTGGGGCAGTGTCCTCAGGGACTCGATCCAGGGCTGAAGCAGGTAGAAAGGCCTGGTTGGGGATTTGTGTCCTGTCCACAGGGAGGATTCCTGTGGCCAGGACAGCCTTCTTCAGTAGCTCTGGCTTCATGGTCTCCTCCCACGTTTTTCCGCATGATGCCAGGCCAGGTCACCTTGTTGATGGTGTTATTGGGGTGATCTGACATGAACTCTGTGCAGAGCCGTTTGTAGGACCGTTTGAACGGACCAAAAACGACCCTATCCAGTGGCTGCAGAAAGTGGGTTGTGTGTGGGGGGAGAGCCATGAGATGGATGTTCTCCTGGCGGGCCTTCTCCAGAAGCTCTGGAACTTCATGGCTGCCATGGGAATCTAAAAAGAGCACTTGGGGCCAAGCAGGACCACAGTGCTTCAGAAAAACCTCAGCGAACCACTCGACCCCAAGAGCATTGTCCATCCAGGCATTGGGCTGGAATGTCCAGACAGCACCTTCTGTGGCATCATGGGTGGCAAAAGATCTTACAGATTGAAATGTCTTCTCTCTTTTACCACAAAGAGGGGTGGCATGGCCCTGCCAGAAGTGCTGATGCAGACCAGCATAGTCACGGTGTCTCTGCTGTTGGCTGACCGGGCCAGCAGCTGTTTTTCTCCTCTTTGGGCGATGACCTTGGCTGCTGAAGGAGAAAATTGGACGCCTGTTTCGTCAGCGTTCCAGACGCATTCAGGCTTCAGGTGGAACTGATGCCTGGCCATAAATTCTTCCAGACTGTTGAAGTAGTCGTTGACAACCACAGGGTTCATGCCCCTCGTCCGGTTTGCTGCACAGGTTTCTGGGCTGCGGATGGTTAGGTCAGGCCTTCTCCTTTTCAGGCAGCGCCAATACTCCTCTGAGGGCATGTTGTCCTTGAACTGGGTCTGGAGATTCCTCTTCTTTGCCAGCAGCCCCACCTTGAGCAGAAATTATCGTTTGGTGAGAGGGAACCCCGCCTTTGCTCCCTCGATCACACTTATCACAATCTCATCTTCCAGCTCCTTAGGAAGGCTTGTTGGCCTCCCTGCTTTCTTCCCCACTTGAGATCTGCCATGCACGTGGTCCCTCAGGGTGGTCTTGGGGATGGCAAACTCCTTGCTGGCTGCACCAAATGTCAGGCGGCCAGACTTCACCTCCTCGATTGCTCGTTCCAGGACGGCTTGGTTGTACTGCACGTAAAGTCCCTTGTTTCTGCATGGCATTTTCACTGAAACACGTATTCATATTCTAATAAAAAAAAATGTAAATATCAGGATGTGCACAATACAGACACACACACACACACACACAAAGAGATAGACCAAGAGACAGCACAATACACACACACAAAGAGATAGACCAAGAGACACACACACACACAGCTGCTCTTGGACTAAAAGAGGGCTTTTTTTGCGGAGGGGTGGGGGTGGGGAGAGGGGTTCAATCTTGGGTTGACACCGCCAGTGGGCCTACATATGAAACAGGCGAATACAGTCTAGGCTTGCTAAATGTGTAGCCTCCTTTCAAGCAGTCTGTCCAGTCGTTTTTTTTTATGTGAGCGGAATTGTATACAAGGAACTATATTGGCCTATACAATTTCGCTCATTACAAAAGAAGAATTATTCTTAATTATCTTAACTGTTATTAGCAGTGACATGGTCAAAATAAACTAAATTCATATATAATTGCATTAACAATACAGTAGGGTAGCAAACGTTCTCAAAAAATGGTACTTACGTGATAAAGTTGAAGTAGGGTTTTCTCAAAATTTCTGGAATCGTGGTGCCAAGCGTGGTTCTAGAACAGTGGATGATGACGCGATGCTTCTTTTGCGCCAGTCCTGGAATTCTATTTTTGGTCATGGATATTTTTAGCGGTGGTTTCTGGATCATTGGGTATTCCCTAAACATGTAAGTGTATGGACGAGTCGATTTTGTTCATAGGGGAGTGAGGATTGTAGTTTTAATAAGGGCACTGGTGAAGTGAGTGATTTTGTATAGTGGGCGAAATAGGAACTAGGCACCCTATTGGGACTTGCATGATGTGAGATATAACACTTTACAGCAGAGTCCATGAAAACCCAGTTCAGAGATGTTCCAGCTGACGTGATCTTTGAGTTTCTGAGGGAGATTAACATTTTTCATCTTATTAAAGATTTTACAGATGAAAGATTTCTAAGGAAGTTTCTGCTGTTTTTTTTGGAAGATGTATTTTAAAGAGATGTGTGAAAGTTCTTTTTTAATCTTTTATTTTTTTATGACTTGTGAGTTGATTTTTAAGTGGTGACAGCCCTGATATGGCCCTTTGCGGTCGGCTGGGCTATAAGCAACATTACCTTACCTTACCTTATTCACTCAGGTGTTCATCATACTGCATATGATTTGTTACTGTAGGCCAACTCACCTCCGGCCTTCTCCGTTTGTTAACCAGCGATTCATGTCTGGCAGCTGCAGCCTAGTGCCTTTTTCTTTCTCCCTCGTTGTGCTCAAAGACTGAGGGAACGACATCGCTTGTTGGCTGGGGAGCGAACTTAGGAATGCCGTGGTTTCCGCTGAACCTTAACCTCGGCATGAAATCACCTGGCAAAAGATGCTTGGAGCAGACAACGTCGTGGCTTTTCGGCATCCTTAACTTGCCATGCTCACCCACTGTGTTGATTCTACACGCCCATTCTTCTTTCGGCGTTGATCCTTTGGAAACTGGTGGAAAGAAAGACATGATTCAGATGTTGCTGTCTCCCAACATCCCGGTGCAGCACACACTCTCGGCGTTTTGTAGTGGCTTATGAACGCGAGGTACTGGTCGGTAAAGTTTCTAGCCAGCTTAGTTTCGCTTTCTACCTGTATGAATGCCCTGGACATGACATCACAGCCCTGACGTCAGCAGCGGGCTATTCGAACAAGATTTCATGGGAGCAGACGAAATATGCGCGGATCGAGTGTGCTTTTTTTTTCTAACTGTGACTAATTCTCCGTGAGTATGTGTGATATCATGCATTATAATGATTTCATATATTATTTTGATTCACATTTTACAGCGATTTTGCTATACTGTACAAACTTAAAAGCAGGTTTACAGGACCTTTAAATCAATGGAAATATGAATCAACAGCTAGACTTGGCCCACCAAAAATTTGTCAATTTATCATAATTCCCTTGATACAAACGAGAACACCAGCACCGTAAGTCTAACAAATAACATCAGATTGTCTTATTTTTTTCTTACTGGAATGTCATCTGGAGTTCACTGTTTTGGTGGGTTTTCATTTCAGTCAGCCTAAAGTAGTGATGGAAGCAGGTGTGGAGGTGACAGTGGAAGCAAGGATGCAAACTGGGGTGGAAGCAAGAATGGAAGCTGGGGTGGAAGCAGGGATGCAAACAGGGGTGGAAGCAAAGATGGTAGCAGGAATGCAAACTGGGGTGGAAGCAGGGATGCAAACGGGTGGAAGCAAAGATGGAAGCAGGGATGCAAACAGGGGTGGAAGCAAAGATGGAAGCAGGGATGCAAACAGGGGTGGAAGCAAAGATGGTAGCAGGAATGCAAACTGGGGTGGAAGCTGGGGTGGAAGCAGAGGCGGGGAGCATCTTTGAGGTTCTCTGTCTCCTCCTTTCCTCTGTTTTCTGTTTCCTGGCCTGCTTTTCTTTTTCTTTCTTTCCTTTCTTTCCTTTTTCTTCTCTCTGGGCCACTTTTGCACTGTACACTTCGTCACTTGTCAGCAGTCGATGATTGCACACTGTTGTTTTTTTTCTTTTTGCTGTCTTTGCTCTTTGAAGGGCGTTTCAGGCTAAACCTATCACCCACTTCTTGTTGAATGGAAGGCTTTGGACTGCAATGAACGAAGGGGAGCTCACCGATGCCATTGAGGTCAAGGCAGGTGGCGTCATCGCCTTCCATGAAGAGATCCTGTAGTCCTGCTTCCTCCCTGTAGGTGCCTCCTCTGCCATGATTGGCAGTGTGACAAGGTCATCTGCTGTAGTGGGGGCCTCAGCCACAGTGTCCATGCTGATGGAGGCTTCTGTTTCCATACTGACGTGCTGCACAATGTCAGCCTGCTCCTCAGTCAGAACAGTCGGCTGGGTTATAAGCAACATTACCTTACCTTACCTTAATGAGTTTGCATCACGCTCTGCAGCACTGTACTCAGTTAAGGCGCAGCAGTCTCTCTTCTAGTACCCTCCACTTCGTCGACGTCGTGGAGGCAGCTCTCCTCTCAGTGCCATGGCTACTTTGTTTTCTGTCAGGGTCTGACCGTCTTTCAATTGGCGAATGAACTGCCAAAGAGAGGGATGATGGACCTGTACTGCATCATTGAGGGTTCGGTGAAAGGCCACACGCACAGGCACACGCACGCACGCACGCACGCACGCAATCTTGTTCAGAGATGTTCTGCTTGATGTGATCTTTGAATTCTTGAAAGAGATTAACATTTTTCATGGGATCTGAGATTTTACAGTTGAAAGTTTTTTAACCAAATTTCAGGTGTTTTTTTTTAGAAGATGTATTTTAAAGAGTTGTGGGATTGAATGATTTGTGAGTTTTTAACGTGGTGACAGCCCTGATATGGCCCCTTGTGGTCAGCTGGGTTATAAGCAACATTACCTTACCTTACCTGTTCCAGGCATCAATCTTTTAAATAGTTGGTACGTACCCTATCTCCTGATATGCATTTTTCTCTTTTCAGTGAAAAACAAAAAGACCTGCATACACTCTTGCGTGACAATCTTGTTGGTGGCCCCTCCATTATCTTAACCCTCCGGGGCTTGTGGTTGGCTGGGCTATATGCAACATCACTTAACATACCGTACTAGGCGAAATGAAGCTACTACTTGATGATGGAGATGGAAATATATATATATGAAATTGCAGACGCAGATGAAGACACTATAGTCTAAGTATTCTATAAACATATCTGTGCAACCATTGAAAATGGGAAAGAGACTGTGGACAGACTGTGACAGAGTCAGCTTTTTGTTGTATTATGTAAAATAATGAAAGAATTGATTTGATTCTTGTTTTCTGATGAACCCCGCTGACAGATCACAATGAAGTGCCAAAGACGCTGGGAAAAAAAGGATTTAAGTCCTGCGGTCACCTGGGCTATAAGTAACATTATCTTATCTCTTCTTTTTCACCTTTGTCTACACCTTGTTCTCTGGACTTTGAGACAATGCTTTTTGTGATCAAAGTGAAAGTCAAGTCACCAACGTCCATTGCCCACCATGGCCCCAAAATCAGTCCAAGCATCTTTCAAAGATGCCCCTATTTTTCCCACACTTGCTCTTTCTTCTGATAAGTCTATAAAAAACCTGTTCCCCACAAGGTTCAAGAATGTTTCTGAACTCTTTTATGTACCTTTGAAGCAATGCATACTCAGTGAAAGAACAAAAACCACCTGAGGCCCCAGAGACTTTAAACGTTTTGCCTTCCCCCAACCAGTATGACAAAGCCTTCATCTTCCTTCTCAGCGTTTTGAACATCTTTACATTTCATGTCGCAGAAGATGCCTGCTCTTTTTCCATTCTGTAATGCTAGCTGAAGCTCCTGTGAGCCTTTTCTTTGTCATCCTCTGTATTGTCAGAATGCCTCTCAAAGTGGCGAGACAAACTGCCAGCAGTTGTCATGTCCAGGTACATTTTTACGTGTTGGAAATCAAGAACCCTGTTTTCGTCATCTAGTTTTCTTCTTTGAAGTTCCTGCAGTGACAACTTTGTAACCGTTTGAATACAACCTTTAATTAAGGTGGACCATGGGGTCATATTTTGGATATTTTTGTTTATCAAAAACTACTGAAGATATCTCGGTGAAATTTTGCACACATACTTGGGACACCAAGACAGACAATTGAGCAACGTTTCAAGTCTATGTCAAAACAGCTTGAAAATATGCTGTAAACCTTAAAAAGATGCATATCGTTACCGCCCTCACTTTCAGCTTTGGAGAAGTATAGCACGGATTACTAATGACTATTTCACCTGAGTCAGTGAATATCACTTAGTGCAACATAGGCAGAATAGACGTCCTGAACAAATGTTGTGCTGTGCCATTCCAAATTTTGGTGATTTTTCTTTATGTCTCACTAGTGATTTTAATTACTTACTATGGGAAAAACTATTATAGCTACAGAGTTCAAACTAGTTTTAAAGCACTCAGCACACATTTTTACCTTAGTATGCCAAATTTCAAAAGATTGCCGTCACTGTCCATTGTTGCAGATAAGGCCGTGACGACACCGTAAGCAGAAAGTTGTTTTTGAGAAAAAGGCTTCAAAACATAGGGTTATATTTTAAAACCTAGTACTTACAATTAAACAAAGAAAAAAGACTGTCTGAGTTGAAATATCAACAAAAAATAACATAGCTGCATGTACACAAAGTGTTTTCAGATGTTTTCTCTTGGGGGGGAAAAAAATCAGAATGCACCAGAGGCGTACACTTCTCCCTCATGAACCCGGCGTTGTTCTCATTCTTTGCGCCTCACATTTTCTATCCTCTTCCTCTTTTCTTTTGCTTTTTCAGAGGATCTTCTGGAAGCTGTCTTGACCCTCAAAGTGTCTGCTTTGACTACAAAGTTCTCAGCATTGATCCCACTCACAAGGTCCAGTTCAGCAAGCACATCCAGAAGGGCAGTGGACCCCTTGTTGAAGCGCTGAACACACACAGCTACTGCAGAGTTGACAGTGCGTCGACCTGCCCATCTCTCCTTTGGGACAGATTCTCCACACCATGGAACAGAAAGACTCATTTGAATTTTGTGTGTCTTTCCAGAAAGGCAGCGCCGCAGATGCTGGGGGGTCTCCAAGTCGTTTGTAGATGGGAGCGAGCACATCAGTGATGGTGCATGGCAGTGGGTGGGAATGTGGGCGAGGTTTCTGCTTGTTGGCCACGGCTCTTTGGTAGAAACACCAAGAATTGCCTCCAGGTGGACACCGCATATGATGAGGATCATCATCAGTGCTCAGTGAATGGAAGAAGGAAGCCCATACAGCTTGCTCCATCTTCTGAAGATCCCCAGCGTTGTCTTTTATGTCACGTCCATAGTAGCTGGTCAGCTGAGCAATTCTTTTTTCTGTCAGCTTTCCCTTTCCTCCAGTGGGTTCCTTTATGGCCTCTTCTGCTTTTCCACCAAATTTCGGAGAGCAGTACCCATGCGCTTTGTTACATGATTAACACATTTCTATTTCTCTACTACTTCAAAGTCGGGCCTTTATGGACAAGACTGGTTGACTGCAGCATGAGCCTTGGCATCACCATCTCCAAGAAGGTGCTCGAACCTAAAATTATGGAGCTCTAAAAATCTGCCAGACATTATAACTGCAGCTCGTGTTTCCATGGCTGGTGCGGTACAATCACAGTTTTTCTGGCAATCATCCTTGTGTTTCTGCCACCATTCATGAACGTTTGGAGCATCCTGAGCTGTGGACCTTGCTCACATGCCTGGCAGTAGTTGCTCAGGACCACATAATCTATTATCAGTCCAGAAAAAATTTCTATGACGGACGCTACTCCATTATGTGATGTTCTGCCTCGTCGATGCCAGCTTCCATCAAGACACATCAAGGCAACCATCTGGTGAAGGTTCGATTCTCATCTGGGCACATAATTCTCGTACATGCTCAGCTGCTTCTTGCAGATGGGTGTCTGCTGCTCTGCATGCACTTTCATGGTATGTCTTCTGGTAATGCTGGAATGTTTTCAGGTTCATTGGTGGTGGTAAGTCTGTCAAACCCATGAAACGTGACAGCTGGGTGAATCCAATGCCGTTGGAAGATGCTGCTGCTACAAGACAGAGGTTGATGTCATACCCCGGTGTACACACTCCCCGACTTCAGTGAGGTCATGGTAGTTGTGCCAGGAACCAAACTATGCAGGACATGAACTGTACCTCCAGACAGCAAGCAAATCCTATCCTCTTGGTCTCATCTTCAATAACAGCAGCCTGAAAATAAAATGTGTGGAAAAATGTGTGAACATTACTATTATAATAGAAACAGAGAGAGAGAATGTTTCAGGAAAATCAGGAGTGTTCCAAAATATTCTAAGTTGTCTTTTGTTTTTATCCTTCATCTGCTTCTCCTTTTTTGTTTCTGTGCATTTTTCAGTGAGAAAATTCCAAGAAGAGAGTTCTGACTTCAGAAACTTTATTATGAAAAGAAGCCAGTATCAAGAAGAATAAGAACAGTACATAATTATCACACACACACACGCACGCACACGCACAAGTAGTGATGTGGCATCATTTTTGTGAAGCAGAGGGGGCCTGCCTGACTCTAAAAAAATCCACAAAGTGACTGAAGGCTCGCAGTTAATTTTTAATGGTTCCCCATGATCTTTCCTCTTTCAGTTTGTCAATGACAGAAGGTCACCGTCTCTCGCTGACCTCCAAGTAGAGCTCAGTAGAGAAAGTGCGGAAGCATCAAACTCATCCTGACCAAGGCAAGTTTCCAGAACTGTCTGCACTATCTGTTTGCACTTTCTGTTTTGCTTCATTTTCTCTCTCTTTTTTTGATCATCCAGAAAACTCTGGTATATAATTTCCTCCTTCAAGAATTCATACCAAAAATTTTTCAGATAGGCTTTCAGCTGTGTGCATGTTAGGCCCACTATGGCTGCTCTGCTTGTTAGGAGGAGACACAATTTTTTTGCCTGTTTTGCCACTATTTTAGCATGTTTTTTTCTCAGATTTGTGTGTCTTTGATTGGAGGTGTCTTTCTAGTCGTGCCCCACTCAGAGGTCAGAGACCTCTGGCAGGAGGATTGGAATACACAGACGGATAACAAACTCTTTTGGATCCGTCCAAACCTAAAGGAGTTCCTCTCATCTTCGTCTGGTGGTCATAAAGAAGAAACAGTTCTATGCTGGCTGCACACCGGCCATTCGTATTTTACCCCATTCGTACCTTTTAAAGAGTGAAGACGCTCAATGGTGCATTCCATGTCATGCGCCACTCACAGTGAAACATATTCTTTTAGAGTGTTGAGACTTGCATGATGCAAGACGCAAACATTTTACAGCAGATTCAATGAAAATCTTGTTCAGAGATGTTCCGCCTGACACGATCTTTGAGTTCTTGAAAGAGATTAACATTTTTCATCAGATCTGAGATTTTGCAGTGGAAAGTTTTTTAACAAAATTTTGGGTGCGTTTTTAGAAGATATATTTGAAAGAATTGTGTGAATGACTGACTTGTGAGTTGATTTTAACGTGGTGACAGCCCTGATATGGCCCCTTGCGGTCGGCTGGGCTATAAGCAACAACCTTATCTTCTCATTTCTTTCTCTCGATATGTTCAGATTCACAAGTTTCTGGTGCGTTTTTAGAAGATGTATTTTAAAGAGATGTGGGAAAGGTGTGTGTGTGTGTGTGTGTGTTTTGTTGTTGTTTTTTTTTTTTTTTTTTTTGGAGGGGGGGGGGGGGGGACTTGTGAGTTGATTTTAAACATGGTGTGACAGGCCTGATATGGGGCTTTTTTTTTTTTTTTTTCTTAATGACTTGTGAGATGATTTTAACGTGGTGACAACCCTGATATGGCCCTCTGTGGTCGGCTGGGCTAAAAGCAACATTACCTTACCTTACCTTCTCTCATGTCTTTAATTTCTTTTGGGTCATGAGCAATCGTTTTTTTTTTTTTTTTTTTTTTCCCCGATATGTAACTGATTCAGGAGTTCTGGTGCGTTTTTAGAAGATGTATTTTAAAGAGATGTGTGAATTTTTTTTTCTCCCCTTAATGACTTGTGAGTTGATTTTAACATGGGTGACAGCCTTGATATGTTTTTTTGATGACTTGTGAGTTGATTTTAACGTGGTGACACAGCCCTGATATGGTCCTTTGCGGTCGGCTGAGCTAAAAACAACATTACCTTACTATATCTACCCGTCGACTGACTGGATGGGGAGGGAGTAGGAGACTCTTGAGTAGGAATGGATGACACAGGGTGTTGGGAGTAAGTATTGTCAACCAAATCTTGAGAGTATGAACGAGTGACTGGTCTACTAGAGTGATTGTTCCTAATACGAACTGGAAGCCGAGACATGAGGGGAAAAAAACCAAGTGATAGTGTGGCCATTTTTTTTTTTTTTTTTTCTGTGAACAGTAACGACAAGAATAAAGAATAAAGCAAAAATCGGAGGGGACCCCATTTGTACTGGCAAAATTGTAGTGTCAGAGTTCACTGGTTCCCCCCCCCCCCCCCACCCCCCACCCCAATTACATAACTTCATCGTTGCAATCAGCAAATTCTTCATAGCAAACTATTTAAAAAAAAATGCATAACAGTCAACAGTGTTTGATAAACTATACACAAAAGATTGGTTTTGAGCAAAGAAGCTTACCTGAAATGATATGGCCCAGTGTTTGGGTGGTAAGGCTTTGCTGACTGCGGCCTTATAGGCTGAGACTTTGCGTCTGGAGGACTGAAATCTACTGACACTTCTTCATGATGGAAAGTGTTTGTTCCTTCAAAATTTACCTCGCACTTCAAAGTCATACTGTGGGATGTTTTTTGTTGCTTCAAATACCCCCCCCGCCCCCCCCCCCCACACACACACACACACATCTCTCTGTTCAGATGCTGGACAGGCGCTGGCCGGCCCGGGCTTAAACAGTATGCTCTCCCTTAGTTTCGTTGATATAGATACAATGTCACACAGTGGCGCGTTCAAACTAATTTCAAGATCAAGGTCGAGGGGGTCAGAATGATCAATTTGATGATCATGGGGCCCAAGGGAAGAAGATCATCAGAGCAGACTGACAATAGGTAGATCTGTATGAAATCCAACAGTAGGACTTTGTCTCAATCTTTTTCTTCTTCTTGGCAGTGTACGTGGTCACAATCAATACTTTGATTATTCTGCCACCACAATATAAAGTAACTGAATTACCTGTATTCAGTCGCTTTCTTGGTGATTCGTCTGTAGAACCTGAAGGTGAGGACGATCGTCACTTTCGGTTTCCACATATTGATGGTTCAGTCACTGCACAGTTTTCCACGTCTGAGCCATGAACTAAGATACTTCTTCTTTTGACCACCTTCTCATATCCAAGATTAATTTCTGGAATAGGGTTCTCAACCGTGGGCTTCTTCTCTCGGAAATGAAAGAACACATGCATTTTTGGGATGGATTTTTGAGCCTGAGAGCAGCAGCCACTGTCTCTGATATCAGGATCGTCTGGCATTTTGTGAAGTCGAAACGGCGGTTCACACCGACAGAGATTTTTATGCTCAAAACACGGCTGGTCGAGAAGATTGTTCAGTTTCTTTTGATTGTAGGAGCAGCCATGTACTGAACAGTGACGTCCACTATGTCTTGACGAAGAAGAAGAAGAAGAAGAGCCAGTAGCCCCAAGCATTGTTTCTCTGCCATGTTTCTTGCTGAAAGTGGAAGTCATGCACATATTTCTTAATTTAGTGACAGTGGTGGCGGCTTACTGTTCAAGGGGTCACAGGGGTCAGGAAAGTCGTGAATAGCAAATGAAACAAACACTAGCCAGGACCTATATGAATTATGAATGACGTGGAAGAAAGGCTTGCCTCAGTCTGAACCTCATCATCAGCTGTCGGCTTCTGTGGCTGATCCTCGATCACAGGTGAAGAAGATTCTGTTTCCTCAACGATGTAATTTTGAAGGATTTTGTCAACAACCTGTGCAGTCAAATTCGCCTTTTAATGAAAAACAACCAATATAAATAAAATTCTAACATTTTCCTGTGTTGAAATTCTTCAGAATGAAATAAATAATGTAACATGAAAATATGAATGACCTGTTCCTGTTGGAAGAGGGGGGGTGGGGGTGGGGGGGGGGGGGCGGACAAAACTAGCAGTGGTCTTGTTGTTGATTTCAGTTCAGATTCTCTGAGATTTAGTTATGTATTGTATGTCCGTAGCTTTTGTTGTCACAGTTGGCTGGGCAATAAGTAACATTATCTTACCTTACCTTATCTTCCACCACCCTACACTTCCCATTTACAATACATAAGCTGTACAGAATGCCAAGTATTGAGGTACCCAGGGAATAGTGAAAGAATAGTTCATCTGCCAAACAAAATTTTGGTGTATATGTTGTTTAAAAATTTAATAATAAAACATCAGATGTCATGAAATCAAGATGAAGTAAAACATTGCAATACTGAACATGAAAATAATACTGACTGACAAGTAAAAATGACTAAAAAGATCAGAAGAGTTCTGTAGTTGATCTTGGGTGTGTGTGTGTGTGTGTGTTCTGTTTGCTTAAATCTGTGTGTGTGTGTGTGTGTGTGTGTGTGTGTGTGTGTGTGTGATTCACTGATTGCTTATCTGTGTGTGTACGTGTTTCTTTGCTTACCCAGTGTGAGCATGATTACTTATCATTGAGAGAGAGAAAGAGAGGAGACAAAGAGACACTCACTCTTTTGCATTCTCTTTTGGGCATAGGCACCTCGAACAGTGGTAACACCTGGCATTGCAGAGACCACCGGACGGCTGTATGTAATGGTTGTGATTGCTGCTGGCCAGGTTGTTGCAAAGAAGCTTACCTGAAATGATATGGCCTGGTGTTTGGGTGGTAAGGCTTTGCTAACTGCTGCCTTATAGGCTGAGACTTTGCGTCTGGAGGACTGAAATCTACTGACACTTCATGACAGAAAGTGTTTGTTCCTTCAAAATTTATCTCGCACTTCAAAGTTATGCTGTGGGATGTTTCTGTTGTTTCCAATGGCCCCAGTGGTTGGCCTACTGCCTGTTTTTTGTTTCCTGATTGTTGGCTTAGCTCTCTGCTCTGCTTGAGAGATGTGTGAATGGTGTTTGTGCTTGTGTGTGTTTCTTTTTTTTTTTTTTGATGACTTGCAGTCGGTTGGGCTGTAAGCAACATTACCTTACCTTTTTCAACGTGGTGACAGCCCTGATATAGCCCTTTGCGGTTGGCTGGGCTATAAGCAACATTACCTTACCTCTGCTTTGCCTTTTTTGTTTTCTGATTGTAGCCTTTGCTGTTACTCTGTAGTTTTTCTTTTTTTTTTTTTTTTTTTTTTTTTTTTTTTTTTTTTGCGATAGATCTGAATATGCTGGACCCCCAGGGACAGAGAGAGCTGAGCACTATCGAAGTTTTACAGAAGAAAGATTGTTAACAAAGTATTTCTGGTGTGTTTTTAGGTGTATTTTTTTAATGGGTTGTGTGACAAGGACCTTCGCCTGCACATTTTTATAGTACAGAATAGCCTCAAGCTCATAACATGCACAGAACTTTTCTCTCCTCACATTAACGGAACAGTTAATCCCGTTTGAACGTTCTGTTCAGCATCCTGCAGTTAGCATCATTATAGCTTAGTTTAGAAGAGTGTCGCACAAGTTAATGTCACAAATCGTGGTGACGAAAATTCTTTCATTGTCTGTCTAATTCAGGGACTGTAAATCACTTGTTTCATTCATTTGCTTCTTGAATGTCAGTTGTTTCAGTCACTATGGTTCATCACTTCTACACTGTCAACTGTTTCACACACTGTTACACACATTGAAACTTTCCACACATTTCATTTTCTTCACTTCTTCTGCCTTTGCCAGTTCAGAGGCGAGACTAGTGGCTTGTGAGTTGATTTTGTGAGTGATTTTAACGTGGTGACAGCCCTGATATGGCCTGGCCTCTTTGTGGTCGGCAGGGCTATAAGCAACATTACCTTACCTTCAGGTGTGCTGAGACAGTTAAAATAAAACAAAACACACACGCACGCACGCAGACCCACCGTATATAATGTCAACCTCTTCTGGTGGTGGTGTTTGTTGATGCTGCTGCTCCCGGTGTTGTTATTCTTGTTCTTGTTCTTGTTGTCGGGCCTCTTCCTCCTCCTCATTACTCAAGTCAGACATCCTTATTGTCAACCTGCGTGTAACTATTCATGGTGACATATTCAACTCCCCTATCTCCTCTTCTCCCTCCTCGATGTCCATTTCTCTTGAAACTATTATGTCTTCTTCTTTTTCTTAAAGAGATTAACATTTTTCATCAGATCTGAGATTTTACAGTGGAAAGTTTTTTTTTTAACAAAATTTCGGGTGGGTTTTTAGAAGATGTATTTTAAAGGATTACAAGGTGAGTAGGTTGGTAAGTAGGTGGATAGGTAGGCAGACAGGCAGGTAGGAAAACAGTCAAACAAATACAGCTAGATTTTATAACTGCACACACAGTGCTATCACCATTATGAGTGGACAAGTCTGACATAAAAAAACGAATTGCGCTATCCCCAAAAAGTTGTAGTTCATGAAAATGTATCTTTTGAGGAGTGAACACTGCAAAATCCAGCCAAAGTTCTGTTATTTTCTCAAAAGTCTTGGGTATAATACCCAGAAACAATACACAAACCAAGCTCAGTCTTATCTTCACCACCCTACACTTCCCATTTACAATACATAAGCTGTACAGAATGCCAAGTATTGAAGTACCCAAGGAATAGTGAAAGAATAGTTCATCTGCCAAACAAAATTTGGTGTATATGTTGTTTCAAAATTTGATAATAAAATATCAAATATCATGAAATCAAGATGAAGTAAAACATTGTAATAACTGAACATGAAAATAATACTGACTGACAAGTAAAAATGACTAAAAACATCAGAAGAGTTCTGTAGTTGATCTTGGGTGTGTGTGTGTGTTTTCTTTGTTTGCTTGAATCTGTGTGTGTGTGTGTGTGTGTGTGTGTGAGATTCACTGATTGCTTATCTGTGAGTACATGAGTAGTAGGGTTAGGGACTTTTCACCCCTCAAAAGGGGATCTCGGAGGGGATCTCCACCGGAAGTGGTGTTGCGCATGCCGGAAGTAGGCGCAGGTGGGGCGGCAAGTGGTGGGCATGGCGGAAGGGGGTGGAAGGGTCAAGGTCACGGTGTGTGTGGTGAGTCAAGATGGGATTGAAAAACAATCTCACGTGGTAAAACAGTGGATTTGTTTTTTTTTTTTTTTTTTTTTTGTTGTGTGGTGGAGTGGCTGACGTAGGGGGTTAAAAATAGATGGGGGTGTTTGTGTTGCTGCGCGCGTGTGCGTTTGCGCGGATCGATGTGTATCGACGCTGTGTTTGTTTGTTTTAAGCAGATGAGGGTGTTTTCTCGTTGCCGCGTAATTGTCCGCTGACGTAGGCGTGTTCAAAAAGAGATGGCGGTGATGACAGTGATGACGACACTTTTTTCCCCCTCTGAACACTCATGTGCGCTACCACTCACCTTCCTGACGACACTGATGAGCGTTGAAGATGACTGATTGATGAGCATTGCCCCATCAAGGCTCCCGTTGACTGTACCTCGTCCTCGGTGTTGATAGGCAGCCAAGTGACACATCAGAGGCCATTAACAATAAACGACGCTCTCTGACCGATACACCATTTGGGGTTTGCCCTTTATTTTCTCATAGCAGATTAATTATAAGAAAACAAAACAAAGAAACGGATCACAGACACAAACATAGACGGAGAAACAAACAGACAGAAACACAGACGTAAGATCACACATAGATGGTGGTGGCGGTGCTGCTGCTGCTGGTGGTGGTGGCGAAGGTGGTGTGTTGATGGTGGTGGTGGTCACCTCCGTCTCGCTCAACGTCATCATCAACTGGAACAAGAAATAATGTTGGAATAAGTCCATGAATGAAGTGAAAACAAAAGTGTGATAGTGGCGCATGCTAGACGTACATACAGAGGGAGAGAGAGAGAGAGAGGAGGGAGAAAGAGAGAGAGAGAGAGGGAGAAGAGAAGACGAAGAAGTGCAGAGGAAGGAAAAAAAACAAAAAGAAAAAGTCAAAACAAAAAAACCCATTCAAGTTTGTGGTAAAACGCAACAATCAATATATGTGTATCGCCAGTCAGAAACTCAAATTTTTGGACATTTGCAACTTTTTGGCCCCTGGATTTTCATATTCAAAATATCTGAAAGCGTTTGGGGTGGAGCAACCAAAAGGGTACTTTTGTTATGAGTACATGACCAGCTTGGACAAATTGAAAGAAACCTCCTCTCCCACCTCACGCCGCCTTCTTTAGCAAACTCAAAAATGAAAACATCACCAAGGAAGAGTACGCTTTCTGTCAACACATGTGGGAGGGAAAACCCACATGACCAGTCTGCAAGATTTCCTGGTGTGGTACAACAATAAGGAGTGGCCCCATTCATGCAGGCTCTTCAAGCCCAGATTGACCTGTATTCGTGTTTAGGCATTGATCTTCTCAAAGATGGTATCTCTGTTCCAGGCATCACTCTCAAATACTTGTTTCAAACCCTGTCTCCTGGTGTTTACTTTACTCTCTTCAATGAAAAACAAGAAGCCCTACATACGCTGTTGCGTGACAATATTGTTGGTGGCCCCTCCATTATCTTTCACAGATATCACGAAAAAGACGGAACATTCATTCGTGACAGTTCTGACAAACCTGTTCAGTCGGTTCGAGGCTATGACGCCAATGCGCTTTACCTGTGGGCTATCATGCAACCCATGCCCACACAGCACCCCAATGTTAGAAGATGTGAGACAGGGTTTAAGGCAGAAAGAACGGACGTGTATGGTCAGCAAGCGAGAGAATGGTTAGAGTGGACGGCGCACACACACAACATACACATACAGCACAAGTTTAAAAGTTTTAGGGCGCAGACACATCCGCGTCGATGGTTGGGACTCGAAGCATGTCACGGTGTACCAGTTTCATGGCTGCTTGTTTCACGGACACGACTGTCATCTCACTCGAGGCAAACACATTAACCCTGTGAACGGAAAACCGCTCACAGATCTCAGAGAAAACACACAAGACATTACCAGCTATCTTCGTGAGGATGTGAAAGTGACTGTGGTAGAAATGTGGGAATGTCAGTGGCAGGAGAGAAACACAGCACAACCCACACATCAGACACTTCCTAAAAACACGTTTCCCATCTCTCAAACCGTTTCTGGGTATGTCTTCTATCACAGAACAAGGTATTTTGAACGCTGTTCAAAATGACACTCTGTTTGGTCTGATTGAATGTGACATTTGTGTGCCAGACCGTCTGAAAGAACACTTTTCTGAACTTCAACCTATCTTTAAAAATGTGACTGTTGGGAAAGAAAACATTGGTGAATACATGCGTGAATACGCAGAAAAGCACAACATCCTGAGTCGACCACGTCGCACTTTGTTGGCTAGCTACTATGGAAAAAAAAAAATCCTTCTGGCCACTCCTTTACTCAAATGGTACTTGGAGCATGGGTTGAAGTAAAGCACATCACACTGATCATTGAGTACACACCCCAACTCGTGTTTCAGACAGTTTGGCGAACGCGTCTGACGCACGTAGAAAGGAGGACCTTGATTCATCCCAAACAGTCTTGGCTGAAACGTTCAAGTTGCTCAGCAACAGCGCCTACGGCAAAACTCTGACTAACATCGCCAAACACAGGGACATTCACTACGTCACAGCTGACCAAGTACCCAAACTGGTGAATGAAAGTCAGTTTCAAACACTGACCGAGCTAGGAGGGGGTGTAGTAGAGGTGGAGCTGAGCAAGAAAAAATCAACAACTGGGCACTCCCTTTGTAGATTGGATACTTTGTCTATCAGTACGCAAAACTGCGGATGTTAGAATTCTATTAGGATTTTCTGGACAAATTCGTGGACAGGTCAGACTTTCAACTGCTGGAGATGGATACAGACTCACTCTACATGGCACTTAGTCGTGAGAGTTTCGAGGAAGTCATACAACCATCTTTGCGCGAACAGTTTTACAAAGAGTACGATCAGTGGTTTTCCAGCCAGCTGAGGCGTGCTCAAAACACACAGCGCAATTCCAACGCACACGCACCGTGGCGCTAGCATGGGATCCGGCACACTGCTCTGACTGCCTTGACCATGTACAATATGACAAACGAAACACCGGGTTTGTTCAAAACAGAATACACAGGGGACTCATTTGTGGGACTGTGTTCAAAAATCTATTTCTGTTCCGGACAAGAGAAAAACAAATTCCGTTGCAAAGGACTCAGCAAAAATCACAACACTCTCACCAAAGATGTTTATCAACGAGTGCTCACTACGCAGGAAAGTGGCGGTGGTACAAACACTGGTTTCAGGACAGGACAGACGGAAAAGCTATGTTCACTTATACCCAAAATCGCAAGTCTTTTTCCTTTCTACATTAAACGCATCGTCACTTCAGACGGAATCTCCACCTTTCCTACCCCTGTCTAGCCTTCTTGGTGTAAAGTCATGTCTGGTAACGTTCCAGTGCTGTCTTCTCTGTAAATGGTCCGATAGCTGTTTGAAAACTCATTTTTCAAGTGATATGATGCTGTGGTGTTCAGTCAGTCTAAACATATTTTTGGGAAACATTCCCCCACCTCCTCATTGGTGTTTCCTGGGTGATTCTTAAAACTATGAGGCTGATTAAAGCTAACGTTCAAATACTTTGTTGGTAGTTTTCTTCAGTTGCATAGTTTTAAGGGTCAGCGGACGGGGGAAAAACATGACAAACACTGTCTGTGTTTCATTTTACTTTTTGTTTTGTGTTTTCCAGATGCGGTTCAGTCATGGTACTACCCCCCAAATTAGCGGACAGAGGAGCGAATATTTTTTTTTTTTGTTTGTTATGTTTCAGGTGTGGTGAGACAGAGTTAGAATAAACGAACACACACACACACACACACACACACACACACACACACACACACACACTCACCGCCTGTAATGGGAGCTCTGGCGACATTGGTGCCTCTCCATATTCATGGAATATTACATCCACCAATGTCAGCTCTTGTGGGTGAGGTGGTGGTGGTGGTTGGAGATCCCAAATAAGTCGAATATGGATTGTGGCGGTGGCTGCTGCTGCTCCCACTGGTCGTGGAAGTGGTGGTGGTGGTCAACGAGGTGGTGGTGGTGGTGGTGGTGGTGAACATGGTGAATGTGTTGTTGCTGCTGTTGGTGGAGGTAGTTCTCTCTCGGATCCAGATGATGTTGATATGGACCTTTTTCACACCAGAGATTCGTTTTGATCTTGTAGCTTTTCGCAAAGAGTCCCACCAGCTCTCTGGCATAGAAGGCTTTGTATGCTAACCTCTGTTCGAAATTCTCATCCTATCAGAAAATTTTCACTGACGGTTCCAAGTCTGAAGATGGAGTGGCCTGTGCAGCCTACTGCCCTGGTGCTCCTTCTCAAATACTGTTAGAATAAGAACATATTCCTTCAGACGCTTCTGCTTACTCTGCTGAACTTACAGCTCTGGTTCTGGCACTACGGATAATCTCCCAATCTACGAAGAGGGACTTTCTGGTTTTGTCAGATTCACTGTCAGCTTTGGAGGCCACAGCTGGCGCAACCTTCAGCACCCCGAACTTTTACACTTTTTTTTGAACTTTTTACCAAGTTGACAGCGGAGGGTTACAACATTCTTCTGGCTTGGGTTCCTGGTCATGTTGGCATTGGAGGGAACGAAATGGTTGATCGTTTGGCCAAGAATGCCATACGAGAGAAACTGTCGAACACACCTATCCCCTGCTGGGATCTGAAACCCAAAATTAACGATTATGTCAGAGACCTCTGGCAGGAGAACTGAAATACACAGACAAATAACAAACTCTTTCAGATCCGTCCAAACCTAAAGTAGTTCCTCTCATCTTCGTCTGGTGGTCGTAAAGAAGAAACAGTTCTGTGCCGGCTGCACACCGGCCATTCATATTTTACACATTCGTACCTTTTAAAGAGTGAAGAAGCTCCCTGGGGCATTCCGTGTCATGTGCCACTCACAATGAAACATATTCTTTTAGAGTGTTGGGATTTGCACGATGTGAGACACAAACATTTTACAGCAGATTCCATGAAACCTTGTTCAGAGATGTTCCGCCTGACGCGATCTTTGAGTTCTTGAAAGAGGTTAACGAGACAAAGTGAGATCTGATGGTGATCATGATTCTGACTCGGACTCAGAAATCCGAACAGAATCTGGATCTTGGCCTTCGTGGTTGGTGGTGGAGGGCGCTGATGAAGACAAACCTTTGTCTGCACTCAGCCCCTTTGCAATCCAGAAAGGTTTTAGTTGTCTGTCAGGAAACCTAAAATCAATCAAACGTCTGAGAAATGGGTCATTTCTGGTGGAATGTGGTACAAAATGTCAGTCAGATCGGCTCCTGAAATCTACAACTCTTGTTGACCGAAAAATCAAAGTGTCGCCTCACAAGAACCTAAATTCTTCAAAGGGAGTCATTCGCTGCCCAGACTTGAAAGGAGTATCGGAGGATGAGATAAGGTTTCGAACTGAAATCCCAGGGAGTCATGGATGTGCGAAGAGTCACAATTCGCGCAAGGGTTTCTGAAAGAGTGCCAACAAATACCCTCTTTCTGACCTTCTGCACCCCTTCGCTGCCACAGTCTATCAAGGTGGGCTATTTGAACGTCAAGGTTAGCCTGTATGTTCCATCCCCGATGCGTTGTTTCCGGTGCCAGAAGTTTGGCCATGTGCGGGATCGATGCTCTGGGGGAGGAGATTTTTGTGGCGTCTGCTGCCAACCGAGCCACGAGATGCCGTGCGTTCATCCGGCGCGCGCGTGTGCAAACTGCGGAGGCGGCCCACCCATCCTCCTCTCGAGAGTGTCCGGTTTGGCGCCAGGAAAGTAGTATCCAAAGGGTGAAGACGGAAAGAAAGATTCCATTCCACGAGGCAAAAGGTTGGTTCTGGGCAGTTCGCAGCATCCGAACAAGTCCTATTCTCAGGTTGTGAAACAAGTTTCTACAGTACAGTATCTGTCTCTCCTGTCAGACAGACACCTTTAGTTTTTCCAAGACTCTGCAATCGAAACCATCTGCCCCCAGCGGAGGCAAGAAATCCGCTACCCCTGTGATAAACTCCCATGGTGGTGGCGTAAAACCTGCCTCCCATTCTGCCCAGCAGACACAGGTTGGGAGACTCTCTGCTTCGACAGCTCCCCTTCCCCCCAAAAAACCCCCCTGTTCCTCCCAAGGGCACTCGCGGCGGCCCCCAAGCGGTGCCTCATCAAGGCACGATCCCAGGGAAGCCCTCTGGTGTAGAGGTCATTGAGGTGGATTGCCCATCATCTCTGCCTCCGGAGCTTCCAAGAAAAAAAAAAAGTCCAGAGAAAAGACATTCAAGTTTGGAAACACGCAATCCATATTCTCCTTTGCAGTCGGATGATGATGAGACAGTAATGGACTGAGAAGTCTGTTGCCATCTCTCCATCCTCATGGATTCAATATCTCACTGGAACATTCGAGGTTTGAACTCTAATTTTGAAGAGCTGCAGCTCCTCTGTCAACATATAAACCCTGCTGTCTTAGCTCTTCAAGAGACTCTGATACGCTCTGACAAATCTTTCTCTTTATCAGGTTTCAATGTTCTTTCTAAACCAGCACAGCCTTCTTCTGCAGTTGGAGTGACGGGGTGTGTCGTTGCTTATCCACAAATCTCTTCTGTTTAGCCCTGTCTACCTCAGTTCTCCCCTCCAAGCTTTAGCTGCCAGAGTCTCTCTGCAAAAAACGTCACTATTTGTTGTCTATATCTGCCTCCTTCTGTATCCATCAGTCGACAAGAACTGGTCAGCCTGATTGAGGAGCTTCCACGACCTTTTTTTGCTGTTGGGCGATTTCAATGGGCACAATCCTCTTTGGGGTAGCGTTGATACTTCGTCTAGAGGTCTCCTTCTGGAAAACGTCTTCTCAGAGCTTGACCTGTGTTGTCTTAATGATGGATCTCCAACCTTCCTCCACTCTGCTACAGGTGCTCTCTCATGTTTGGATCTGTCAGTGTGCGACCCCTCGCTGGTCCTGGACTACGAGTGGTCGGCACTTGACGATCTGCATGGGAGTGACCATTTTCCAATTGTTCTAAAATCCAAAATAACTGAAAGCCGCACTGTTCCAGAACATCTAAATTTCAACAAGGCGAACTGGGATCTTTTTGCAGGAACTGTCCGTGGGGAACTCACAGAGGAAGTTCTACAAAGTCCGGATCCCGCAGAAACGGTTTTTCAATATCCTCCTCAAAATGCGCCAAGGCCTCCATTCCAATTTCCTCAAACAAACCCCAAATGCCAAAGACACCCTGGTTTAATTTTGACTGCCAACAAATCTCAAAAGTACGTAAACGGGCTCAGCGTCTGGTATACCAACGACCCTCTGGTCCTAACGCCCGAGCCCATCAGAAACTCCGTGCTAAATCGAGACATACTTTCAAAATCAGTAAACGTCGGTCTTGGAGAAACTTCTGCTCCGCACTGACATCTAAAACTTCAAAGAAAAAAGTTTGGAACATCATCAGAAAAATCAAAGGGAAGAACACCAACCCCTCCATTCATCACCTGAAACTTGCCGATGCTTTGATCACTGACAAACAAGCTGTTGCCAATCTGTTGGCCTCCACCATCCAGCAGAACTCTCTCATCTTTAAATAAATCTGCAGCCTTTTTAAGAAACAAGCAAATTAGAGAGAAATCTTCATACAATTTCACATCAGACAACTCTGAAGCTTACAATCTGCCTTTCTCGATTATTAGCGAACTAAAATCAGCTTTGCAAACCTGCAATGACTCTGCCCCTGGTCTGGATGACATTCATTATCAGGTTTTGAAACACCTTCCAGAAAGCTGTCTCCAGACCCTTCTCAAAGTCTATAACCATATCTGGACCACAGGGTGCTTCCCGCCCTCCTGGCGGAAAGCCCTGATCATTCCAATCCAACCTGGAAAGGACCCTACCAACCCATCAAACTATCGCCCATAGCTCTGACCAGCTGCCTGTGTAAGCTGATGGAAAAGATGGTCAACTCCCGTCTGATGTGGAAGCTGGAAACCGACGGGCCTTTTGGCCAGTGAACAGTGCGGGTTCCGCAAGTACCACTCGACAGTTGACCATTTAATCCGTCTAGAAACCACCATTCGCGCAACGCCTTTGTCAACAAGCAGCATGTGGTCGCTATCTTTTTTCGACCTAGAAAAAGCATATGACACCACGTGGAAATCAGGGGGATCCTCATGGATTTGCATAAACTTGTTTTTCGTGGCTATCTGCCTATGTTTATCGAAAACTTTCTGGCTGATCGACAGTTCCAGGTGCGTGTTGGCACCACACTCTCGGACATCCATGGGCAGGAGTTGGGTGTGCCTCAGGGGAGCATCCTTTCTCCTGCCCTTTTCAGCATTAAGATCAATGACATTGTGAATCGGTAAGCCAGGCTCTGAGTCTTCTTTGTTCGTTGACGACTTCGCGCTGTACGCAGTTGGAGCTTCTTACGCCAGCGTACAGCGGCGACTCCAACTTTGTGTCAACAGGATTCAACAGTGGGCCGAGGACAACGGGTTTACCTTTTCACGTACAAAAACCCAGTCAATCCATTTTCACAATTTTTCGTCAATTTTTTGCTGATCCTGAAATTCTTCTGGATAAGACCACCATTCCAGCTGTTAAGGAAGCGAAATTTCTGGGGGTTATTTTTTTGATCAAAAACTGAACTTTCTCAGCCATATTAAAAAACCAAAAACTTCTTGCCAGAAAGCTCTGAATATTCTGCGGGTCGTAGCACACACTGACTGGGGCTGATAAGAAAACTTTGCTGCACCTCTCTACAGAGCCCTGGTCCGTTCCAAACTGGACTATGGTTGTGCTGTGTATGGCTCTGCAAGACCGTCTTACCTCAAAAACTCTTAGACCCTATCCACCCATCAAGGGCTTCGTCTATGTCTTGGAGCATTCCGCACCACCCCTGTGTACAGCCTGTACGCAGAGGCAGGTGAACCCTCACTGTCCAACCGCAGGTTGAAACTCTTTGAACTACTATATCAGACTGTTCTCTGAACCAGAAAACCCTGCCTATGACTGTGTCTTTGACCCTCAGTTCCAAAAAAATTCGAAAACAACCCTACCTGTATTCCGTCGTTTTGGCCTTCGTATGCAGCCTCACGCACGGAATGCAGGTCTAGACCTAGGAGTTGTGTCTGATTTTTCCAAGTTTCCAGATGAGCCTCCGTGGACCTTTTTCACACCAGACATTCGTTTTGATCTTGCAGCTTTTCGCAAAGAGTCCACCAGCTCTCTGGCATACAAGGCGTTTGTATGCTGAGCTGAGTTCAAAACTCCCATCCTATCAGAAAATTTTCACTGACGGTTCCAAGTCTGAAGATGGAGTGGCCTGTGTGCAGCCTACTGCCCTGGTGCTCCTTCTCAAATACTGTTAGAACATATTCCTTCAGACGCTTCTGCTTCTGCTCTGCTGAACTTACAGCTCTGGTTCTGGCACTAAGAATAATCTCCAGTCTCCAAAGAGGGACTTTCTGGTTTTGTCGGACTCGCTGTCGGCTTTGGAGGCTATATCTGGCCGCAACCTTCAGCACCCCGAACTTTTACACTTTTTTGACCTTTTTACCAAGTTGACAGCGGAGGGTTACAACATTCTTCTGGCTTGGGTTCCCGTCATGTTGGCATCGGAGGGAACGAAATGGTGGATCGTTTGGCCAAGAATGCCACAAGAGAGAAACTGTCAAACACACCTATATCCCCTGCTCGATCTGAAACCCAAAATTAACGATTATGTAAAAGACCTCTGGCAGGAGGATTGGAATACACAGACGGATAACAAACTCTTTCAGATCCGTCCAAACCTAAAGGAGTTCCTCCCGTCTTCGTCTGGTGGTCGTAAAGAAGAAACAGTTCTGTGCCGGCTGCACACCGGCCATTCGTATTTTACCCATTCCTACCTTTTAAAGAGTGAAAGCTCCTTGGTGCATTCCGTGTCATGTGCCCCTCACAATGAAACATATTCTTTTAGAGTGTTGGGATTTGCACGATGTGAGACACAAACATTTTACAGCAGATTCCATGAAAACCTTGTTCAGAGATGTTCCGCCTGACGCGATCTTTGAGTTCTTGAAAGAGGTTAACATTTTTCATCGGATCTGAGATTTTACAGTGGAAAGATTTTTAACAAAGTTTTGGATGAGATTTTAGATGATGTCTTTTAAAGAATTGAGGGTAAGTTGGTGCTGCTTTGTTGTATATCCCTCCTGAAACCTGGAAGGGGTCCAAGACGAGTTTCTTGGCCCTGGCCCCTAAGTTGGACTCGATGGTGGGTGGGTAGGGGAGGGACGAATTCCTAAATCATATACCATGGCTTCAATATCTAAACTCCCTTCCAAAAGGAGAAAGAGAGACAAAGTGAGATCTGATGGTGATCATGATTCTGACTCGGACTCAGAAATCCGAACAGAATCTGGATCTTGGCCTTCGTGGTTGGTGGTGGAGGGCGCTGATGAAGACAAACCTTTGTCTGCACTCAGCCCCTTTGCAATCCAGAAAGGTTTTAGTTGTCTGTCAGGAAACCTAAAATCAATCA
>JADBJO010021060.1:15000-30237 GCA_016801955.1 Conus betulinus | reverse complement strand
GAAAGCCGGTATAGTGACTTATGGGTGGGAGTAAGGGATTATAGATCAACCAGGTAGAGGGTGTGTACCTAAGTCCAGTCCCATCGAGGTCTTAGATCTGTAGTCTGCCTCCGAGGACATCCACAAGTGCTGTGGGATGGCCTTGGCAGGAAGAAGCCGCCGCACGTGGACGTACCTGTACCTGGTGATGGCAAGGAAACAGTTTTTGATGGTGTTCGTGTTGATTTCATTTCCGTTGTTTGTAAACGTCTAGTTTGTCATCCTCAGTTCTAGCTATCTGAAATGGACAGAATCTTTTTAAGCCCTGATACCCATACCCTGTATCAGGCCACGTCAAGCGCAATTGAAGGTATACATGTTCATACAGATCTCAGATGGAAGACATGACCTCTCTTACCGCCTACAGAAGAACTTCCGGTTCTTCAACCTAATCTGAATGTAGGCTTCCGGTTTAACATTAGGGAAGAGCGCTACGATTGGTATTGGATATGCATCAATGACTGGAAATTCCGTGGCAGTCCCAAACCATCCGAATAACTGAAAACGTACCAGCGCTCTGCTGCCCAACGGGATGGTACTCACAGCCATTAGTAAGAGTGGAATGCTAATCTTAGCTACCTATACCGAGTGAGGAATGGAGTTCGTTCCCGTCGCAGGTACATTGAAAGACGGGCGCGGCTCAACGCCTGGCTAATCTATCATTTCATTAAATTCTACCGTCATAAACACGTTACCATCAGTATCCGGTCATCAAAGCCAAGAACAATCGCGAGTCCCCAACGGTGACATACAGTTTTTTCACTGCGTGCAAGGACCCGACACAGACGAAATACACTCTCCGCAGCTCATCAGTGAGTGGGATGTTTGTTGTCCTCCCCGAGGCGGTATTACTCTGCCCCCCGCGGTACAGCTCGTCGGATTTACTCGGCTACCAACAACATCAGTTGGTTCGTTGTTCCCCTGTATACGCTGCTTCTCTCGCATCAATATTAAGTCTCACCGTGCGTATTTCAATTCGCAGGAAACCGTTCAATCCGATTGGAAAATCTCTTGCCTCGCTTGCTCACCTTCTCCAGCCCCCCTCTTTCTTTCCAGCTCATTTCCCTGACAGAGCGTTCGTTGCAGGCCAGTACCAACAAACCCTCACCACAGCAGCTTCTACAAAAAAAATTTTCTATTCACATAAATGCCGGATCCTTAACAAGGTGACGGCAGCATTCTACAAGAAGAAAAAGTCACTGTCTAGGCCAGTCCAAATAGCAGCTATGTCAGGCCCTGGTGTGGCGTGTCAAAGGGTACTACTAAGCCAAGAATCTGTATGATGTCATAATTTGTGAACTTGTGCCTTTTTATAAATAATGTTATTCACCCACCCAGCGAGCCACCGCCCCCCTTAGTGTTTATAAAACCAGGGTCTTTGAGCGTTTTATCAGCTCTATGTATACAGTGCTCACTAAAATTTGCTTCAGGAATATTACTAATCTATGGTGTTCTCCAAAAACCACTAGGTGTATTTGGAACGTTTTTGAGTCTGACCTGTCCGGACCCTCTCTATCTTGGAGGCAGTACTTACACGCCACCCAGTCAGGCCTCCAACACATAGACACACACGGTTCATTTATCCTGTTGCTGCCCACCTCACAGCTTTTAACCATTACACTCCACATAGAGCCTGTTAGTTAAATTATTTTTTTCCGTCATCACCTTGCCAAAGAAGACTATGCTCCTTGATTCGAGTCACCTACTATGCTACATGTTGATATAACGAGAAACAGGTACGAAAAGAGATAAGGTACAATGATTGCAGAAAGAGCATGATGCGTGAAAATCCTCCTTCCGCAAGGTCATCTGTCCACTCCAACCTTTCCGGAGACGGAAAGAATTTATTCACAGACTCCTCACAGGCGTGGGCATGAAGCGTAAATGCAAAGTGTGTTCTCTACCGAGCGTAAGGATACAATGAGACATAGTGTGTCAGAGTGGAAACGTTTCATGAGTCGAACACAGAGGATGATGCACCCCCCGATGCCATCGCACTTCTGTCATGGTCTGCGGCATCACCTTTTACTCACCCTTTCCGTTATCACATTAGGATCAGAGTCAAAGAACTTGGAACATGCAGGTTGGACAAATAATGTAACTATGACCCTATGCAGCTCTTGCTCCCATCTTCGGGGGAAGCAGGTTTGAGCACCGTCTATACAGATTACAAGGCTTTACTGAGTGTGCAATTGTTTATCCTTTTTCTGATGCTGCAGGTTGTCAACTACTCACCCTGAAGCACTGTCCACTTCAGTCATTGGCTGTAACAGTAAGTGTTTCCCCCGCCGACAGCTTGGAAGATAAAGTTTCATATGACACAATTGATATCGTTCCCCTTTTAATGCCATGCGGTACCAAAGACGCTACAGAGAATATGTGTTGTGTGTGTTTTGTTTGGTGAAAACCGTCCACAATTCAGAAGAAAACCAGAGTTCAGTAAATATGATGATTGTAATTGTCCTAGCCATGTGTGAACCCAGGAAAGCATACCAAAGGTCATCGTACCCACACACACTTCGAGGCAGGAAGTCAGCAACCCTAGGCAGCCGTTGGCTTGGGGCCAAATTGCCTGGGTTTTGCTGATGGGCAGAACACACAACCTTGCCTGCAAAACTTCCGGTTCTGTACCAAGCTGGGTCGTTCAACTTCAGAAACTGATTGATTCAAGGATTTTACACTGAAAATGGAAAGGCGTTCAATAAATTAGGATTTCTATCATATGATGCTGCATTGCATAGTTCCACATTTTGTCTTTTGATCATATCTTGTAATCCTGAGATGTTTAGTATGTCTCTCAACCGAAAAAATTCCATGTTCACTTAGTAATTAAACACCATTATACCTGATTAAACGGGTTTTGTTTTTGTAGTTCTTGTATTGCAGGAGATTTTCCTTCCAAAGAATGGTGAACAAATACAGTCAGGAATAAGGTGCAAAGGTGTGGTAGGGGACCCCGCCACCCTTTAGCCACGTGCTATCCACCTGACATAGTCACCTGATTTTCACAAACAGTTCAGTTTTCAACAATCGCCACAAAGGTAGACTGTATAAGGAATCATGCCCAACATCTTATTACCAAAAATGATTTTTTTATCAACAACTGGAGTAAACCCAACAAAAGACCAAAATAAAAACACAAGATGCAGGCTGTTGCCTTCACCCACGTTATTGGAACTCTAAGGGTCATGACATACAGCAAGGCGTTCCCTGCCACAATACAGATTCCTGAATATTAAGGGACGGACATACAGCAGGCTTTATGTCCGTCACAAAGAAGATTGGCACTTAAGGGTCATTACACTACAGCAAGGCTACGTCCTCCAAAAAAGTATTGAACTTAAGGGCCGGAATACGCAAGGCTATGTCTCTTAACAAAAAGTATTGGACCTTAAGTGCCCTATACGACAATAATAGCACGCTGACTGTGTCCTTCACAAAAGTATTTGTGGGTCACCCATGCAGCAAGGCTGTGGCCTTACAAAAAGTGACCATCAGCCATACTAGCAAGGCTACGTCCTTCACAATAAAGCATTGGAAACTAGGCCCCATAACAATAGCAACCCTTCACTAAGTATTGAAACCCAGGACATAACAGCAATGGCTGTGTCCACAAAAAATACTTGACCTGGGAGGCCCCCAGCGACAAACAGCAGGCTGTGTTCTACTAAAAGCATGCGGTCTCGTTTAGACCATGACAGTGCACTGCAACATTTTTAGGCCAAGACTTCTTTTTTCTAAAATAAACAACGAACAGAAGCCATTTATCATTACTTATTTTCACGTGATAATAAAATGAAGAAAACCAACAATAAATGGTATATAGAGAATGTGTCATATGGGAAAGGACAGATCTTAGCCCGACGAGCAGGAATAAAGTGAGACAAGTAATTGATACTGTTTTTCAAATTTATCCTACCAGTGTGCAAGCTTGTGCCAGCTTGTGTGCCCTACACAAGAATGCACATCTGTGCGCTTGTTTTTGTGCTGAGAGCAGGCTTCATGCATGTGAATGTACATGTAAAGGTTTTTTAATGCTTACCATTATCGTGCCATGGGTGGTCTGTTGTTTGGTTTCGGCGAGCAGATTCCAACAGATAATTTAAACCTAGAGTCACAATAATTTACACCATAGAGGAATAAGGCTTAGACAAGTTAAATTATAGATACATACATACGTCACATACTGACCAAAAAACCGTAATAAAACAGATTTTTCTGCCGAGTACTCCAAAACGTCTTTTTATTGTCATTTACAAATGACTTGGGACAACAGATTGTGCCGCCAGAGAAACAGAAGAGCAATGAGACTCCGAAAACTGTTGACTCATCAAAGAAAAAAGATCAACGGTATGCTGAAAACACGAGCAAGGACACATGTTAATAAGATACCAAGTATAAGGATTTTCCATCCACAGGCAAGAGAAGACTCAAAATGCAAAAAACGCATGCTGCACGGCGCCATAGAAAGTAAGTTCTAAACAAGGTTGTGAATACATGCACTGAAGGCTTCCATTTTGCCGTGGCACCCTCACCATTCAACTTCAACCCCAGTGTGTGTTACTAGCCAGTACTAAGTACTATTTTGATATTTGTGAGGTGTGTACATGCATCTGTGTGGTGTGTATATGGGCAGGTATGTATCTACAGTGTGTGTTTGTTGTGTGTCAAAGAAGAGAGAAAGAGAGGTGAGCACTACAAGATGGCCACACAGTGGTTGAACACAGCATTCAACTGAACTGTGACACTCTTCTTACTTTGCAAAGCATTCCCTTCAAAAAAATACCCTGTATACAGTTGACGCTGATTCTGGACTGAAGTCAATAATCCTACAAATGATTGTCTCCTCCGGTCAACACTAGCCGGATCTTCCTTTATTTGTACATACAGCAAAACCTTAAGCTTTCACCTGAAACCACAGGATGTGTCCAGAAATTGTTTAGACCTAAAGATGCCTTGGAATTAATGTGTGCTACTCGTTATTCTTCAGGCAAAAATTCAATAATTCAGTACAGCACTCTTGGTAATACAGACACGTCTGCTCTTTCAACTGCATTCCAAAACAGCAGTTTGCAGAACTTTGTGTACCTGTATATATACAAGTACATTGTCAATGTTACAGTACCTGCGTACTGATGGAGACCATGGTGGTGGCGTTTATGATGGACTGTGCACCACACTGGCGATTCAATGTCCCTTGAGACCTGTGTATAGACTTGACTTGCTTGCAGGCTGTGTGTCTACGTGTACAGGCGGCCAATTTAATACTACAGCTTGGTGCCTAAAACCAGTTTAATCATTGCACTGGTCGCAGGTCTGGACATTACGTGACACCCCGTGTCGCCAACTCTGAGGGCCAAACATCAGTGGCACCGTCTCAATCCAGTCTCTCCATGTCTGAATACCGATCGTTTTACTTCTTTAGTTCACACACTGCTCGCCTTAGAAAAAGACACTCATGGCAGCAACTTTCATATCATAATTTCTACACATTTTAAAATGTTTTGAATAAAAAGAAGGACGAAAGAGTAAAACTCCTCGAGCCTGAAAGCAGCGTATAAAGCCAGGAAAAACACCGTACATCTTCCTCCAATCCAGTGGTAAGCAGCAAACAAAAAGCCTTGGAGTGTATCAACGTTATTCTTATTCATCCCAACCAAATGTCCAACCCATCCATTTTCCCCACCGTTTTTGTTTGTTTCACACCAGCCATCTCTGCACAGTGTTCACTGTCGTAACGGCACTTGGACCGAACAAAAAAATCAAATAATTCCAACCCCATGCTAGCACTGGCTTGGACTTGAAACAGTAGTCAGCTCATACAGGTAAAGAGTGCTTTGTGTACTATTCGCAACACCCAGTGAACAGACAACTCTCTGCCGCACTATACATGTTTCACTCCTCTGTCCTCTTCTTTAAAGACTTACTCTTGACCCCTTTGATGCTACAATTTTTTAAGCTTACAACCTCAGACAGACCTTACAACTTTTGACAGAGACAGCAAATCAAACAGAGCGGAAAACGGACCCCAACAACAAAGCCACAGCCCATAATCGACAAGAACAGTACTGATAAACAAAACCTAAAACTGCAAGAACAAATACATTTTCACCAGCAGACAAAATGGCAACACACAAAATAAAATTCCCTTATATTGCAGTCGAATTGCCAGACGGTTTCACGACAGGTCGGTGATCACACCAATGGAACAAGCTGTTCTGATTACACACTTCAAACTCAATGGAAACGATCTTCATACCCTACCAAGTGCTGTAGTTACATATAGTCAGTACAGATTCAAATTATAATCCCTTCCCAGTCTGTAGCAGCAGAGGTTCTCTCAGGACTGTCTGCCACACTTAATTCCGTGCCTGTAGTAGAAATGTGAATTATCCAACAACAATAATGCTGCTCAAATTAATTACACGCAAAAAAACCATGAGTTTACACTGAATTAACAGATCGTCCTAATTATAGGATCTAATAATTAATCCGAAGCTTTTACAGCCACACCTACGGCACTACACACAAACCCGCACACAGTGAGATTTCCAAAGAAAAATAGAAAAACAGACTTTGCTCTTGCAGGTTCTCGTCATTGGAAACTAATTGCTTTGTGATAATTTAGCAGTACTTTTTGGAACAGGTAGCATGTTCTCAGTGCATGCCGCAAACAAATGAGCTAGTTTATGTTCTTAACCCAACCTAAGGCCGCAGTCCATAACAGGACTTCACACATCAACGAAAATGAAGGGAGTTTACTTCTCAAACTACAGTGTTCCATTTTTCAGACCCCCAATCTGTCTCTCTCTCTACACCTCTGTTCCCTGAAACACCACACCATCATCATTAGCTTGGGATTCTAGGGATAGGGGGTGATGTGTGTTAATGGCAGGGACTAGGCGAGGGTTTTGGGGTGAGGCATGGATTAGATACTCTAAGTTTTTCGTCTATGTTTTCAATTAAAAACAAAACATCTTTTATGACCCATAATATGTACTAGCACCAACTGGCAAAGCTGAAAATATGTGAGATCCTACTCAACAGATCAGTGATCTGTCCCTTATAATACTGAATACCACCTGAGAAACGTGTGTTTTCAAAGCTTCTGAACAGAAAGTGTGTTTTAACCTCCCCATCCGCACCGGCCCTGCTTCTGTCTCCAAACCCAATCTTCTGCACCCCGGTCCAAATCAGCCTTTTCGTCTTTTTCTTTTTTTTCTTTCTTTGATTGGCTGGTTTTGTATTTCAAATCTACCTTGATGAAAACGATTCTATTAGAGCGACTTGTACTTGCAGGAACACACAGAATTGTGTCTCTCAGTCTTCTTGATTTTTTGTGTATGTGTTGTGATATCTTCTCGTTTTCTGAACAAGTTCTCACATTCAGTTCCAACAATTACCCCAATTTGTGACCATGTTGAAGTCGCATCTATGTAACAACACAAAACATTCCTACCCACAATGAAACACTCTCCCTCCATTTCTCACTCTTTGTCTAACCTAACCACCCGGGATTCATGTGATGGCAGAGAAAGGCACCAGGAATGTTTATCACAGACCATCAGTCAATCCTCTATTCCCACCCACCCCCCTCCCTTTCCTTCCCCCTCCTCTCTCACACACGTTGAGTTCATCCTCGCACCTGGCGTATGAAGACCGACAAGAGGCAAATAACAAGAAGAATACTTTTTATAGAGAGCAGCATCGGCTGTTAGGGTCTGCGGTCACGGAGCTGCTGTGTTACTGAGAAAGGATCGAGCCCCAATCCGCCCCGGCGCGACCCGACGGCCATGCATGACGTAGTCACCCAGCACCTCTCAGGAGGCCCTGCTGCGGGTGTGTCCTGTTGACAAAACCATCGCTGCATCCATCAGCAAATATGGCAACACCACTGCACAAACTCACCACAAAACACTAGATAGCACCAACACACAGTAAAGGTCCTGACAGTGACAAACAAATGCTGCTGTAATCCATCAACAACATACGGTGACACAATGGCAACAAACCCCCAACAAAAAATAAGATAGCACAACAACACAAAGTAGAGACAAGACGTTGGCTGCTTATATGATGCTTTTTCCTCTTCGGTTATACTGGTTCTCGTCATTCAGTCTTTTAAAGCAGCCCATGTGACTGACAACTCTGTTGGGGACTTTAATTAATTTGGGACATGAAGGATGAGACTCCAAAGGAGAACAGAAAGATGTGGACTCTGAACAGAAATGAAAAATGAGCGGATAGCAACTGTTGTTTGAGAAAAGCTCGGCAGATGTGGACTCTCTGCCAGGTGGCAGTGCCACTGGACTGGGTTGAATTACAGCCCTAGGCACAGCATAATGCTGCGTCACCGAGTTAGACAAGGAACTGGACTCTAAAACCTGTTGAAAAAAGGTACTTCTGAATAATGTGCTTCTATGCTGGCTCAAACAGATGTGTGTGCATCGTCGGAGTTTCTGCTAGACGAGTGTACGCCGGATTTTTACAGTAAACCGTGTTCCCTTGTTTGGGAAATAAAACAAACAGATCCTGTTGCATGTACCAGCTCACAGACAGGTTGGCAAGTTCACAGCAAAGAAACATCCCCTTGGATGTGCTGTCCTATTCTGCCTCTGTCTGCTGTTAAGAAAGGCAAGTGTGTGGCTTGCTGGAGATCAAACATAAGCTCTGTCTGCCGTTTTTTACTGTTTCTTTCATGAAACCCTCCCTTCAAATCCTTACCCACGGGTTGGCCTGTGTGTGTGCCCTGTGGGACAATGACTTGCGGTAAGTGGAGTCTTGTCCAATGAGCCATACTCCATGCCCACCACGTCTACTCCTGTAACTTTCCTAGGAAAAGGGGGCAAAATCAAGTCAAGCCAAGCCAAATGATCTTTACTGAAGGTTAAACATCAAGCTTTACAGCTTTTTTTCATCCCTGCCCCCACCCCACAAATAATCACTGAACAAACCAACAAACAAAGTCACCAAACTACACTATGAAGAAAAAAAAATAATTGAAGTAATTATCACCATTCAAAGGGAAAAGGTCATAATGCTATCAAGGAACGATTGTACAAAATTGACAATAATTTTGGTAATTACATGGACAAACCGAGCAAAGCAACAACAGACATTATATACAAGTGAGAGACAGACTGACAGAGAGAGAGAGAGGAGAGAGCGAGCAGAGAGAGGGGAGAGAGAGAGATTCAGCAAATAGAATAAGGCATTAATCATTCAATAATTTTTTCCATCAAATTCACTAAAAGTTTAAGAGCTCTTTTAAATGTTACTTTCGAAGAAACGACATGATTTTTTAAAGAAGATGGCAAATTGTTTCCATATCGTTCCTCTCTAGAATATGTAAAACTTTGATTGTTGTAGAGATTGTTGTGGGCGGGTCTGGGGAAAGGAAAGAGCTTGTGGTGAGTGTCTATTTTCATTGATTACAAAATTTTGGATGATTTTCTTTAGAGCTATTCTATTCACTACATTGTACAGTATACCAAAAACATTTGTTTTGAAGAAGAGTCTTTCTTTAAAACGGTATAATATTTAGTTTTTTGTAATCACTCCCTCTCAAAGCATTAGATTTCAGATGTATTTTCTTTATAACTCTTTTATGTAGACGACTTATTTCTGTGTGTGTGTGTGTGTGTGTGTGTGGTGTGTGTGTGTGTGTGTGTGTTGTGTGTGTGCTTAAACCATGCATCCTAGGTCAGTGGTGTTACTCTCTGTGTAATCTTCCACCCACATTTTACATTGTTTCTGGTTTCCATATCATGTTGCAACTCTATTTTTCTTTAATCTTAAATGTAACTCCCATGTTAGTTATGTCAAGTGCCATGCGAAAAAAAACCAACCTTCAAATCATCGGTGCTGTCAGTGATAATCTGCACCAAGCTGTCATTCACAACTATTGAACTATGCTTAGAAATCTTGAACCCCAAGCATAATACAACCGCTGCTGGTTAAATGTGCCTAATAAACACACAGGTTTTCACAACACACTGATTACCAGAGGTGGAAGTATGACTGGGGTCCCAAAACAGTTAACCATCATAAAGCCAGCAGACCAACAGGGGGCAATATAACCTGCTCTTTAAAATCAAAGACATACAGAAACAACAGTGATTTTAAACAGTCAGCTTCTAACTGCAAACAATGACATATAATGGGAGTAATTTTGTCATGGAGTAAACAAAGATAAGACTACAGTAAACTGGCCATCAGAAACAATAGGTAGTTGTTGCCAGTTCCTGTGGTAAGAGTTTTCTGCATGAGAGTCGAAAAACCTGATTTCGTTATAGACAGTTTGTCATAGGAAGGCTGAGGTGTGAGAGGAACACTAGCAACATTGGTGATCAGCTGAACTTCTACACATGTACACATGGTACATACAAATACATTAACAAAAATATACCCGAGGAAATAAAAATATTGTCACTTGCAATTTAAAAAAAAAAAAAAAAAAAGTCTAAAAACATCATATCACTCTGGTTGATTTCTAGCCGCTGCACCAATGGATATGAATCTATCAAATATTTTTGCATCAGTACATTTTTGTAATAGTATTTTTTTTTTTTTTTTTTATTTATTTATTTTTTTTTGTGTTGTTGCTTATTTGTTTTTGTTTGCAAAAGAAAAACAGTTGTAAGAAATTATGTTTCGTAGCCAAGATCAAATGGTAAAAATTTAAAAAGAAAAAAAGAGAAAAGAAAAAAAAATGTTAACACAGAAACCAATGCTCTGACAAGCTGATACTTCTTTCTTTTTTTTTTTTCCCTATTTAAACAAGACCACTGGAATGAATAGCACAAAAAAAAAGGGACAAAGCAAATAATCCATTCAATCAATCAAGTCATGCTACTTATGATCTCGCCGACAGCAATAGCCACAACAGGGTGATAACCCAACATTGTAGAGTTGCTTGAAATACAGTGAACAAAATATACATAAGAAAATTTCCCAAATTAATCAACTCCAGTTCCATTCAATAAAGAAACCAAATGATGGAAAAGTAAATAAAAACCAATCGCTGATATGTACACTTCTATTGGTGGTATTACCGCACTTATCTCTAATTTATACTTTCATTTCACGTGCACATTTAACCGATTAGTTACCTTAGTACTGATTCATATGCTTGGGGATGTTTGTGTTTTGGATCAGATTCTGCACGTCATTACTGGCAGGCATCTTTTAATAGTCAGCATTTTTTTGGTGTCTTGTTTTGTCTTGTTGTTTTAAGATCAGAAATGTTTTGCTTCTTAACATGTTAACTTGTTACAGATCATTCTAGGAATATACTGCAGAACTAAGATTAACATTTTGGGTGATTTTTGTTCTTTAACTCTACCTCCAAATAAGCTGAGATCAGTGAAAACTAGGGCAGATATCAGGCATCTGAGGAGATCAACTGTTAAATTAAACAATGCAAGGGAAACAGATCAAGACCTGTTCCTTGGGGGTCAGCATATCATGGTGAACTCTGAAATGAGCAGGACTGTTTAACCAGGACATCAACTCACAGGACTGGCTGTCACGGGTGGGATGGGAACCTTGTGTAGTCACTGCATAAATAAAGAGATACAGGGCGAACACCATGCTGTCACGGGGTGGGATGGGGGACCTTGTGTAGTCACTGCATAAATAAAGAGATACAGGGCGAACACCATGCTGTCACGGGGTGGGATGGGAACCTTGTGTAGTCACTGCATATAAATAAAAAACACAGGGCGAACACCATGCTGTCACGGGGTGGGATGGGAACCTTGTGCAGTCACTGCATAAATAGACACAGGGCGAACACCATGCTGTCACGGGGTTGGGATGGGAACCTTGTGTAGTCACGCTGCATAAATAGACACAGGGTGCGAACACCATGCTGTCACGGGGTGGGGATGGGAACCTTGTGTAGTCACTGCATAAATAGACACAGGGCGAACACCATGCTGTCACGGGGTGGGATGGGAACCTTGTGTAGTCACTGCATAAATAGCCACAGGGCGAACACCCTGCTGTCACGGGGTGGGATGGGAACCTTGTGTAGTCACTGCTAATAAAGAGACACAGGGCGAACACCACTGTCAAGGGGTGGGATGGGAACCTTGTGTGTAGTCACTGCATAAATAAGAGGACACCAGGGCGAAACACCATACTGTCATGCTGGGTGGGATGGGGAAACCTTTGGTAGTCACTGCATAAATAAAGAGACACAGGGCAAACACCATGGAAGCTAAAAAGTAGCAGTCTGGTCAGGAAAAGAGAAAAGAGGGAAGAAAAGGTGGGAGGAGGGAGGGAAGGGGTGGGTGGGGGTGGCGGTAGGGTGGGAGGAAGGGTGTAAGGCGGTCGGTGTATGGGGGGGGGGGGGGGGGGGGGGGGGGAGGGGGGGGGGAAGAGTTTTGGGGAGTGAGTTAAGAGGTGTTAAGAGGAGGAAGGAGGGTGAGGAGCTCTGATATATTGGTAATCCATTGGCAAAGCCCCCTATAGAAGGAAGAATACCTTTTTTCGTGAAAGTGAAGCATGTGCACAGAAACACCACTGCATTCCATAGTCAGAACACACACTGACCAGAACAAACCAACACAAGGTTTTCCTTTTTCTCTTCTGTTTTGATTTCCTTTCTTCATTGGTTTCAGTTTTTTCAAACTTAGAAATTCACTAAAAAAAATTTTTTTAAAAGCCCTGGAAAAAAGTAACACTTGCAATGGGGCTTTGAAAGCGATCAAACAATTTTGTTTTTGTTTTTTTTTCCGTACATTAGACATTGTCATTCTTGCCTGTACATAGCCTGAAATCACACCAACACGCCAACTGGTCCCCCAAAACACCTTACAGTTTGATGATCTGCCTCACTGTTTTTGAAGTTATATAGTGGACAAAGGCATGCATTGATTGGAATCTAGTGGGCTCAATGCCATACTGAGCACTGCAAAGCTTATGTGCAGGCCAGTAAATCCACCATCAGAGCTGAGTCAGTTCTCTAGGACAGCCAACTCTCCAGTACCCTGCGTTAATCGGAGACCCATGGTGGATCTGTTTGAAGCTGCGCGCTGAAGCACAACGGCCAGCAGCTTTGGTCTGACGGGCCACACACTGGGTCCAGTGTTCATGGCTGACACAGGTTTGTCTTTGGTCACTCCCAAGTCTGAACACACAAAACACACACATCTCACTCATTTTCACTGACTTATTAACTCATGGCACAGCCGACTTTACAAGCTTGTCTCTGTCACTCCAAGCCTGAGCACACATCTTACTCATTTCGCATGACTTATGACTCGTGGCATAGCCGAAGTTACTGGGTTGTCTCTGTCACTCCAAACCTGAACTCACACAACACACATCTCACTCATTTCCCATGACTTGTAACTCACGGCACAGCTGACTTTAAAGATAACTTGAAAATGGAGGCATGGTCAAGATCTTTCAATAAGATTTTTTTTTTCTTTTCCAGTTTGGACTATGCCTTATGATTAAAATGCTTATTGCCCTTAGACAACTTCCCTCAATATGCAACGCTCCTGCCATGTTTTGGATCATTATTGTCCTGTGTTTCCTTATTTTTCTGTGATTTTCTTCCACATAGCACAAGTTACAGGGTCTAGTCTGTTCAGACAACAGATACAAACAAAAAAAGGTTTAAATAAATATCCGTATGGCTATTTCAAGGTCTAACTGCCCTGTAAACCATAATCCAAGGATGGACCTCTAGTTTCAAAGCAAGTTGCTGGATGTCCTTGGTCCTTCTTCCCTTGAATGGCTAACATCATTCGCCTGAGATAGATGCCACTTAGTACTGGGGATGTTTGAAAATAAGAGAAAAACAAACACACACACACAAAGACTAGCATCCCACAATTATTTTCACAATCTCTAGTTTCTTTGCTCTCCCCCCCTTCCTGCATAAACCATCTTTGTTATTGTAGTTTTCCACCTAAACTGTCAAGTCCTATTTTTGAGCCCCCCTCCTTCTCTTTCCTCCCGGTAAGGTCCTCTACTCCGAACTTCTGAACTAGAAATGTGGTTGACGCCACTTTTTTCTTTTAAAGTGTCCACAATCATCAGTTGAGTATTCTGACACTTTTGTGTGTATTGACTGTTTTCTATCCTGCCATTACAGCACCATACTCCAGCTTCGGGGAGGGTGCATGCTATGTCATCCATACCAAGGACAAACTGGTCTTCTTCTCTTCCGAAGTTGGTAATGGGATTTTATCTGTGTGCAATATGTTATGCATTCACACACAGAATGTCAGTTTAAAGTCTCATTCGAAGGACTGTATGGGAAATGGAGTCCGAACCAATGTTAACTCCGAGTAATCCCCCCTGTAAAGAAACGGCCCGGCGGAGATTCGAACCTTCACCCCAAGATTATGAGTCCGGCACTCTACCAACTGAGCTATTCCGGCCCCCACTGATCTACAATTGGGAGGGGGGGGAGTGGGGAAATGGAGGGAGAAAGCCTTGCGCCCTCCCCCATCCCACACCCCATTCCCTCTCTGTACCACAGCCTCCAGCGGTATACATCCATGTCACCTCAATAGCCTACTGGCATCACGGTGATTAGATGATCTTCACCCTTTTTCAAGTTCAAACTCAAAGGCGCCATAGAAAGGTGTTTAAACGTTTCACGCCAACGGTATCCGATCTGAACAGTTTTATAATTTTAAACTATAAGAAAACTGGACTTGTAAAATCTTTACGAATCCTCCGTATTACCTGATCAGTCAAATGCCGTCTCTTGGGTTGTCAACTGCGTCTACCTGCGGACGACCCATGATGAAAAAGGGGACAATACTCGTGTCCATCAACCCCAAGCCGAAGACTTCTCGTGAAGATACGTGGATTCACGAGTAGGCCTAGCAGGAAATATAACTGCGCAAACAGCGCTTGAGATAGTAGTTATGCCCCTAATCATAAGTTTCATGCTGTTGGATGTGCAATTTTCCATTATGATTGCATGACCGCTTTGTTTGCTTGTTTGTTTTCTTACATTATTTCATTTCACTGCATGTTGTAGTCCCTACTCAGGGCGAGGACTGGATGTAAAAAAGCGCGTCAGTGCTTTATCTATTATCCTCGTAAATAAAGAATTCTCTCTCTCTCTCTCTTTCCTCTCATCTCTCTCTCTCCGTCTCTCCTCTCTCTCTCTCTCCTCTCTCTCTCTCTCTCTCAGGTTTTCATTTTGTTAGTTGTACCAGAGGGAAC
>JADBJO010021060.1:0-7500 GCA_016801955.1 Conus betulinus | reverse complement strand
GCAGATAAACCTTTTTTTGCATTTAAGAACAATATTCTCAACATGCTTTCTAAAGGTTAGCATTCTGTCAAAGCCTACACCCAAATAGCGTAGGTTGTTAGTTGATTCAATTGGTATTCCATTGAAGGAAACTGGTGAGGGTACTTTGTCCTGATGTCTTGTTGTTGAGAGTGCAGACTAATGTCTGGGCTTTTGTAGGGTTGATGGACGATCCAGTTTCTTGACACCACTGAGCAATGTTGTTCAAACTGTTGCTGAACTGCTTTCGTTCTTTCTTCAGCATTCTTTGATGTTTTGTAGATCAGGCCGTCATCTGCAAAAGTCATCACTCGAGCAATTCCGTTTCTGTTTGAGGTCTGCTAGGCCTTTTGTGTAAACATTGTACAAAACAGGGGAAGAGGAGAACCTTGAGGTAATCCCATAGAAAGTTTATGAGGCTCAGAAGTCCAATCTCCAAAAATCGTAGGATGATGACGGTTCGCTCCCGAAGTGCCGCTGCTATCCATCGTGTAAGTGTCTTACTGACTCCATAGTCAAGGAGAGTAGTCCATGAGAAGCGAGAACTGGGACTTTGTTGTATGCATCTTCCAGATCTATTGCAACAGCTAGTGTTTGTTTTCTTCTTTCTTTGGAATCCTTCGTACACTTTCATAGGCAAAAGCGGCCGCATTTTCCCATGTACTTTTACCTGTTCTGTAGCCTCCTTGATTTGATGGGAGGATTTGTCGACTTTCAAGATCTCTTGCGAGTTTTCTTGCTATGATTCGTTCCATGAGCTTTCCTGCTATATTTTGCATAGTGAGTATGCGGTAGCCATTTAGCTGATGATGATCTTTTTCTGGTTTTGGTAAAGCTTTCAGGTAGCTGTGTGTCCAGTCTTCTCTGGGACATAGCCTTTATCAAAACTCTCCTGGTAGAGACTGAAGAGTTTGGCTCTCTCCTCTTCTGAGAGCTGTTTGATATCTGCATACCGTACTTTGTCTGGTCCTGGAGCACTATCCTTAGTGCATCTAGCTATTGCGTCATCCAGTTCAGATTCTGTGATTTCATCATCAATGCCAGTCTGAGCTAGGTGTTGGTTTAACTTGGTCAAATATTTCTTCCTTTCCTCCAGATTTCTTTGATCACTCTGTTCTATGAAACGTTTAAGTAGAGCCGACCCTTTCTCAAAATTTGTCTTTCAGTTTTGTGATCCCATCAGCGTCTAAGATATCTGGGGTTGCGTTTGTTTGTTTTGTTTTTTTTTCCATGCGACTATAGAAGTGCCAGAACTGAGTCAGTGTTGTGTCATAATAAGTGACAGACAAACTGTTGCCACTTTGTTTCTTTTTGCTTCTTCAGCTACTCTTTTCGAATTGTTCCGTCTTCTGATTCATGTCTGTTTTAATAGCTAGATCAGGGCAAGGTTTTCTTCTTTCTCTCTGCCAACTTCTGACAGACTTGCGTTTCTCTTTCCAGGCTGTTTCTGTGTCTGTATTCCACCAAAGGGGTTGGACGATTGTTTGGTTGTAGCATTGTTTCTTTTGCATCTTCTACTCCCTAACGTTCCTATGATATCCCCTTCATTGTGTATATTGAAAAGGGTCCTGTTGTTTTGTTTGTGTAACTTTTGATGGTTTCTGTAAACTGAATACAACAGGGAAATGGTCACTTCCATGATGAAGAAGTGTTTCCGCACACGTACCTGCTGTGAATTTTGGTCCAATGAGTGCAAAGTCAATGACACTGTCAGTGTCACCCTGCCTCCCTGTATGTGTTGTTGGGATGATGATGTCAGTGCACTAAGAAATACTTCATCTAACACCGCTTTCAGTGCAATTCCTTGAAGATTGGTACCATGTTGATCCCACAATTTCGAGCGTGCATTAAGATCTCCACATAGTATGACAGAGTCTCCAAATCCATGTTCTATTTCCTCCAGAAAGGTCCAATCCGTTTTTGATGTGTGGGTACCTGGATGTATATATGCATTGATGACTACAAGGCTTTTTCTGATTACCATCCGGTCTTTCTAGCCTCACACCCTTTAGATCACGTGTGCTGCTACACCATTTTTCCAAGTCTATCCCGGACAGTTTGTTTTTCAAGTTTTTATATATAAGGTTTATATATATATATAGTATATATATATATGTATATATATATTCATAGCTAGTCCTCGTCCATCATGCTTTTGAAGTATTATGAATTCATCCAATTGTTATGGCCTGTGGGCGGCACTTCTAATTTTTTGTAGACACAGAACATCAAAGTCTTATACTAGCTTTTCAATTGTTGAGATCCTCTTTCTGGTACTGCACCAGTTCCAAGTACAAATCCTGAACTATTTCTTGGATAGTCTTTCAGCTTTTGTTATATTCCTACCTACCTTTGAGGTACACGCTTTGAGAAGGCGTACGGTTGGGGTGAGGGGTGGGGTGGATGTGGTAATGGTATCCTGAGAGAATGATATATAGTGGATCGCAAGGGTATACAGTCACTTATTTAATGCTCATGTAGATCCTCGTGTCTTTCTTCCTTTCGATTTTCTTTGTTTTTTATCCCTTCGCCCACTGCAACAACAACAACAATACCAACTGAGACAATGATAAACAATAACAACAACGACAGCAACAACACACATGTCAGATATGCATGTCCTTTGAACAGATCTTAGAATGACTGTTTGATGGTCACCTGCGAACTGATTCATTCCTCTCTTTCCTTTTTTTTTTTCTCTTTCCTTCCTTTCTTCATTCACCATTGGCCTCAAGCTTTTCTTCCCAATACATTACCCATAGTGGGTCAGATGGTTCTATATTCATCTCTTTTCTCGTTCTCTCCCTCCGCTGTTCCTTCCTCATTGATCACATGCCTGTCTTCCCAACAGACTGGATCTTGAGAGGATTGTCCATGGCAGGATGGATCCATATCAATCCCTTTCTTCCTTTCCACGTTCTCTCCTTCCGCTCTTCCTCAAGCATTGATCACATGCCTGTCTTCCCAACAGACTGGATCTTGAGAGGACTGTCCATGGTGGGTCGGATGGGTGTATCTACTGGTCTGATGTCCATCTACGTCATGTCTCCGGAGCTGTTCCCCACTGTGCTCCGCAGCTTCGGCTTAGGCAGCTGCTCCATGCTGGCTCGGATCGGGGGCCTAGCCTCTCCCTATGTGGCCGACTTGGTAAGATCGTTAGGATTGGTGTATATGTGTGTGTGCGCGTGTGTGTGTGTGTGTGTGTGTGTGTGTGGTGTGGGGGGGGGGGGGGGGGGGGGGGGGGGGGGTGCGTGCGTGCGTGCGTGTGTGCGTGTTATTCTTATATATATGATATATATATATATATATATATGTATATATATTATTTTTTTTTTTTTTTTTTTTTTTTTTAGTATTTTATAATAACCCCGCCGACCAACGTAGACAAACGAATCGCAAGGCAAAAAAACGTGACGCGCTTCGACATCATACGTCTTCTTCAGGCAATAAGAACTCCGCCGAACAACGTGGACAAAACGAATCACAAGACAAAACACAATGCGTGTGGAACTCTCAAGTCTTCTTCGGGCAAGATAAAACAACACTCCGGACAACGAAAATGAAGCACGAACAAAAACGAAAATGACTTATCTTCGTCCAGTTCGGTTCAGTGTGTGTGTGTGTGTGTGTGTTGTGTGTGTGTGTGTGTGTGTGTGTGTGTGTGTGTGTGTGTGTGTGTGTGTGTGTGTGTGCGTGTGTGCGTGTGTGCGTGTGTGCGTGCGTGCGTGCGTGCGTGCGTGTGTGTATTTTCCTTGATTTAACGCCAATCTTGCGCTGAATGTGACAAAGGTGAGTGATTGCTCGTTCTTCATTTCTGTTGTCCTAAGCGTTGTTTATCGTGGCTGAAGAAGACGTATGAGGTCAAAACGCGTCGTCTTTTGTCTTGTGATTCGTTTGTCCACATTTTTCAGCGGAGTTATTACAAATACTTGTTTAGATTCCCGCCTGCAGTCGCCTCGCTTTGCAACCAATTACATATTATATATATATATATATATATATAATATATTATATATCGTAATATACCCTTTCCAACGAAAAGCTGACGGACGAACAGATGAGTGTCCTGTCCTTCGTTCCCAAAATCTGCCCCACTCTTGATCCCTGGACCACGGCCAACTGTGTGACGACGTGGCTGAAGGCCGCGCAAAAACTTCGCTTGAAGGAAAATTTTCTATGACCCCGACGCCCCTTCAGACTCTGAACCCCCTCCGAAATTCTACAAGCCTACAGGATTCTTGCCACCCAAAGGAAGGGAAAAAAGAAATGGACATTTTTTTTGTGATACTGTACTTAGCCGCGTTGAAAACTTCAAAATACTCCAACCCAAATTTGACAATCTGGCTTTTAGTGAACGTTTAGCAGTGAAGAAACTCCGCCAGCTTGTGATGAATAGAACTATCCGTATAAGTATGGCAGACAAGGGTGGGACAGTCGTTGTGCAAAATACAGATGACTATATAAATGAAGCTTATAGACTTTAAAATAATGCAGACCATTACTGTGTAGTAGACAAAGACCCTACCACCCAGATAGCGGAAACTTCCAATGATATTGTCAATACATAAATTACTAGATACAGGTGTAATCGATACCAACACCTCTAAATGGGCAATCAATGATATGAAATCCGTTCCACCCCTCTATTTTATCACCTTCCCAAGATCCACAAGTCCTCACAGCAGCCTCCGGGTAGGCCTATTGTTTCAGGGGTGGGGGCCCTACGGAAAAACTCTCAGTATTAGTAGGCCCACTGGCTACGTGATATCGTTGCTTCTCTCCCAGTTACATCCAATGCACCACTCACCTGTTAAACACCGTCGAAGAAATGGAATTTAAAATATGGACCCTTTCCCAACCTGATTTTGGTAACAATAGGCGTAGTGGGACTTTATTCCAACATACTCCAGAATGAGCTTGTCATGTGACATAGCCTCACATCAAGGCATGTGACGCTTCATTACATTAAGTCTAGTGATATGAATTATTTCCCCCATGCCACAACTGTAAAGGAAGAATATTCATGTGGCTTGACTAGTGTAGCGGGCGTCCCTAATAATTGTGAGGATCACTCAGTAAAATAGACAAGGGTTGGTCATTAGGTGAAAAGGAACCACTGATAGATAGTTCAGTAAGGGCTGGTAAGGTGCTGGTCATGTGTTTTGAACACTGAGTATGCACTCAGTAGGAGGGGGGAGGAAAGAATTAGTTTTAGCCCAGGAGATGGCCTAAAGACTCGAACCCGTCAGGACGTTGGTCAAGGGGTCCTCACCGCTGACCAGTCATTACCAGGTGAGCCATAGATAGTTGGGGAAAGGTACAGGGGAAAAACCTAAAGAAAGAGAAAGAAAGAATTCATATCTTAAATTGGGAAGCAGGTTACTTACACGAACCTTATTCGTGTTTTCAGCCCTTCACCCTTCACTCTTCACCCCCTCAGCTATTTCTCCTCTAATGCTGCGACGGCATCTGTTTCCTAAGTGCTGAGACGGGTGTTTAACGATGGCCATGGTGTGGTGAACACACCGATAGTTCAGCCCCAGCAATTGAAGACCCCGGGTTGAGGAGTCAGATTTCATCGTTCCCCCAGTGACTGGAGAGTTCAAGGGGCAAGCGCTTTTTTCTGATGCGGGCAGGCATCAGACGGTATGAGGCGAGCGCTTTTTCTGATGCGGGCAGGGCATCATGACGGTATGAGGCGAGCGCTTTTTTCTGATGCGGGCAGGGCATCATGACGGTATGAGGCGAGCGCTTTTTCTGATGGGCAGGGCATCATGATGGTATGGGGCAGTGCTTTTTCTGATGAAGAATGGGCATCATGATGTTGAATTGTTTGTTTTTCCTGATCTGGATCTTGGGCCCGTGTTGTGTAAAAGGTCATGACTTTATGTTCTTGGAGGATGTGTGTATTCTTTCTCCGGCAAGAAGGGGGAATCTGGCAAGAGTTTATTCATATCAATTCGTCACTTGATTTATCTCTCAGTGTGAAGAGAGATAGAGAGAAACATGTATAGAATTTGTTTGATAACTGCTGGAGTGTGATGAACATTGTCGGAATTGTTCATTCGTTTAGTAAAGTGTTTTCCTCGGAGGAGAGGGGGAGAAGAAAAAAAACATTCTGTAGTGCGCCTTTTGGTTGACTGGAGGGATTGCGTGTGCGTATGGACTAAACACTGTCATGAATGCATGTGTGCAAGATTGACAGAGTGACAGAGCTAAATAATGCAGTTGAATATTATCTTAATCTAAAAGCTGATCCCAACATACCTCCCACTGATACACTTCTAGAAATTATGAATCATGGTTTGGAAAAAAAAAAAAAAAAACAAAATTATCTTTGAAAACCATATATATCACCAAATTTCAGGAACAGCCATGAGGAGCTCCCTCTGTGGCCAATCTGTTGTGTAGGGGGAGGTTTGAAACAGAACTTCTTTCTAACAGCCCCGTTCCTGTTGTTCAGCACTTCTGGAAAAGATTTAAAACGACGACATACTGCTACTCTGGACAGGGACTCAGACTGACCTACAAACATTCCTGACGTATATTAATACAGTTCATCCACCATTTAGTTCACTCACAACACCTCTGTTGACCAGCTTCCTTTCCTTTACGTATTATTATTACTTAGAGAGTGGCTTTAAATCCTAACAGATCTGCACACTAAACCCACTGATGCACATGCTTATTTACACTACAAGTCTAGCCATCCCCCCTCCTCCCCCCCCTGCAAAAGGAATTTACCCTACAGTCAGTTTTTTTTTTAGAATCAGATGTATATGCTCTAAACCAGAAGATTTCATTACCTGCTCAGAGCAGATGTTCGAATTTTTCAGACTAAGAGGACACAAACCCAAACTCTACACACTGCTCTTGAAAAGCAAAAAAAGACACCCAGACATGATACTCTTACTTACAATCCTAAGCTGTCCAGTCCTAGAACCTCGTTATTGTCACTCATAACCCTAGCAATCCCCCTCTCCGCCAATGGCTTAAAGAATTATATCAGACAAATTTTAACCAGTGAGAAACTGAAACAGACCATACCTCACCCACCCATCCTAGGAGAAAGAAGCAGCCGTTCTCTCAAAGACTTGCTTATGCCCTCAGCCCTCCCCGTCAAACAAATCCTAAAGATCCAAATGTTTTTTTTAAGTGTTCCAACAAATGTGTTATTTGTAGAGAGCATGCCATGGAATCCACCAATTTCATTAGCCATCAGACCAAAGAAACAATTTTCTCTAAGACATAATATTGACTATCAAACCAATGACATCATTTATCTCATGTTTTGCGAACTCTGTTAGAATGCCCAATACATTGGTGAAACACAAAAAAAAAAATCACCCAGAAAACGTTTTGATCTGCACAGATCTCACATCAAAAAACATCGGGACTCTAGTCACGCACATTTCAACCTGCCCAACCACAACCCTGGCTAACCATGAAATGCATGGTGATAGAAAAAGTATTTTTCAGACA
>JADBJO010021059.1:0-20000 GCA_016801955.1 Conus betulinus | reverse complement strand
TTATTTAGAAGTGAACAGCTTGCGAGGGTTATTAATCTCTGTCGATTTCGAGAAAAGCTTTCGATTTCAGTTAACTGGTCATATATGAATAAAATTCTGGGTGCATTCGGATTTGGAAGAGGAATACAACGATGGATATCATCTTTTTACGATAAGATATAAAATCTTACGTAATAGTGAACGGGAAAGTGTCGTCAGGCTTTTCAACTGGAAGAGGTTGCCGTCAAGGGGACCCTATATCTCCATATCTATTTGTTCTGTGTTTGTTAGTACTAGCGACCAAAATAAGGCAAGATCACGATATCAAAGGCATAAAGATAGAAAACACAGAACAATTTAAGATAAAATCAATTTGCAGATGACACCACTTTTACGTTAGATGGCGACAAAGAAATCATACGAAAAAGTTATTTGCAAACCTTTATGAATTTGAGCAAATATCTGGACTCAAATTGAACTATGAGAAAACGTTTAATGTTTGGCTAGGTACAGACAAAAAAATTCCAAGAAAAGACATATATTGTCACATTATAAAATGGAATGGAAAACCGTCACAAAATTCAAAATTCTAGGGATGTGGTTACGAATAGTCTATCGGATATTACGGAAATTAATATGAAAAGATAAAATTTTCGAAGTCAACAAAAAACCTGTTCAAAAAGTATGGGCAAAAAGGGATTATAAACACCATCAGGTAGAGAAGTTTTAGAGAAGCTGCTGTGCTATTCATTAGTGTTATCATCAAATTGGCGTTAATGGTATGGATTCCTTTTACCGAATCCTCCTTCCGGATTCCCAGATTGCGTTTATTACAGAATGATGTGTGTTTCAAATTTTTTGTATGGAACAAACAAAAATGTTTCAAAATTTAAAACTGTAAACAACAAACCAACAAGATAAAAACTTAAAAGAAATACTCAATACATAGTACACAAAAGGGAGGGAAGGTATACCCGATCGAGTGAAAATATATATAGCTCCTCCTTGTTGAAAATAGCCTGGATAAGGAAAGTGCGTACATGTACAACCATAAGTGGAAGACAATATTGCATTCATTATGTCCCCAAATAAGTATTTTTGATGCCTATGGTTGGAAAGCAGTATAAGTAAAAGCAATAAAGTTGCAAATCTGGTAAGGAGGTTTTTCTATCATATCAAAGGTTCTGCAAACAGGTAGAATATTACGAAAAAATAGAATTTTAGCCACTGAATTATAAGATAGTTTCTGATTCACTGAACCTATCCTCTTCTGTAACTGAGAAGTTTAAGTGGGAGGAAAAAACACATTCATTTACAAGAATGGATGCAGAAAAAAACATATTTCTTTTTAAACGTTTACTCGATGATGAGGGTAATTTTGTAAGCAGTTACAAAAATTTCAGAGAAAAATGGGAGACTTCGGGTCATATTCCCCGGAATCAACGTGCATTTGCGTGCCAATCCGATCAAAGCTCTTATGCAGAGAAAAGAAGATGGAAATAGAATGGAAATTATAACACGATAAACACTTTTAGCACTTCAAAAAATTTGCCAGCGTTTACTAAAGGTACTCACTTGAATTACGTGATATTAGATTATGGAAGAAGTGAAAATGTTAACATAGCTCCACATTACATTAGTGCCTTTGTTAAGTGGGAACAGCGTCTTATTGACTGGGACAGAGGTACTGAAAAGGATTAAAGAAACAAAAGAAACAAAACTAAAATTTTTCAAATTAAGATAGGCCCCTGCCACCAGAATTTTGGTACACAAATAGTGTGCTGAAAAGTATGCAAATTATCGATAGTGACAAATGTAAATTTTGTAATAGAGAGACGAAGATTCTGCTATCCATCATAATTACCTATGGGAATGTGGAGTTTACCCGTGTTTTTTCTGGAAAAGACTTTGAAAGAGCTCTGAAAGTTAATTGTTCCCACTGTGAAAAAATATCCTTTAATGTGGAGATTGTAATATTTATTTGGTACGGATGAGAAAAAACGAAAACCGATGATATGCTAGACCCTAATAAATTTTAATGGGAAAATATTTCATTTATAAATGTAGAATCAACAAAACAAAGCCTAATCTAAACATGTTTTTGAAGGAGCTGAAACTATCGATATAAAATGGAAAAATATATGTACTTGATGAAGACGAATCAGGCTACCTGCCAAAACAAAATGGTTACCATACATTAAGTAAGCTAGCTAGAATTGATATGTATATGTGTATGTGTATGTAAGTGTAGTATACGTGTAAGTGTGTGTGTGTATGTGTGTGTGGGGGGGGGGGGGGGGTAGGGGGGGGGGGGGGGGGGGGGGGGGGGGGTATGTATGGTGGGTTGGGGTGGTGGGGGGGGGGGGCGGAGTAGTGAGGGGGGTATGTATGTATGATGTAGTATATATATATATATATATATATATATGTATATATATATATGTGTATATATGTAGGTATTAATGTTGTCCATGACCTTGAGCCTCCATGAAACAATGGGAAACAAAGTTTGTTCTGTATAGTGTATATCTTTCTATGAATGCCATGAATCAATGGAGTTGTAATAATTTATGTCATGTGTTTTATAACCTTACATCCTATATCTTGTTTGTGTACATCGCCATCCATATTGAAATTCATTTAAAAAAAAAACAAACTGTTTTACAACTTTATCGGAAAGAGAGAAAAAAAAAAGTAAAACACGCCAAGCACACGCACGCACGTACTTACACACACAGAAACACAAACACCGCACGCATGCACAAGTACACACACACACACAACACACACACACACACAACACACACACACACACAACACACACACACACACACACACGCTAGCACGCACGCACCACACACCACACACACAAAACACACAGCAGAAACATCTAGCCACGAAGACACAGAGAGAAAACACACAAACACCAACACAGACACAAAAACAGACCACACCACACACACACACACACACACGCACGCACACACGCACGCACAACACACGTTCAAACGCAGGAACGAAGTTACGCAAAAACTACGGAGGTTTACAAACACCAATACAGACAGACAGACAGACAGACAGACAGGACACACACACAACCACACACACACACACACAACACACACACAACACACACCACAAACAACACATACACTCGCTACTGACACGTCCGAACGCCCGCCGCACGCACACACACACAAACACAACACACACACCACACACACACACACACACACACACACACACCACACACAACACACATGCACCACACACACACGCATTGAACGCATTCGGGAACAAAAACACACACATGACACATACCATACACCACACACACACACGTACGTATACACACACAAAAGACGCACGGGTGCATGCATTCCTGCACACAAACTAAAACTTCACACCCCCGTACACACGTTTTCAACGACGTACGCACAAAAAACACATTCCAAGTTCGCATGCATGGACGCACGCACACACCCTTACGCACATACGAACGGACGCACACACCCATGAACGCATGCGTGGACGGACGCAAGCATTTATGCATGCAACACCACAACACACACCACACACACCACACACACACACACCACAACACACACACCACACCACATTCACCACACACACACACACACAACACACAACACACACACACATTAACACACACACACACACACACACACACACACACACACACACCCAACACACACCACACCACACACTACAAACACAAGGGGGACACACACACAAAGATGCAAGCACCGCCATCGCGCATTCACGAAAAAAAAGCACGCACACGCTTGCACGCACGGACACATTACACACGCTCGCACGCCACGGATCCAGACACGTACACCCTTACGAACAGGCACGCATGCATGCACGCAGACATTCACGCACGTATGTACACAGAGCAACACACACACACACAGATGGACACAGAAGAGCAACCACACACACACCGCACACCCAGACACACAGACCACACACACGCACGCACACAAACACACGCACGCACGCACGCGCACGACGTACACGACCGTCCATAACGCACACAGACGAAGGCACATACATACGTAAGCGACACTTTCACGCATGCACGCATGCTACATAATCACCGCACTCTCGCACTCACGCACAGGCAGGCAGGCAGGCAGGCAGGCAGGCAGGCAGGAGCTCTCTCTCTCTCTCTCTCTCCTCTCTCTCTCTCTCTCTCTCTCTCTCTCACATGCAAAGCGCCCGCGAGCATGGATGCACGAAAAAGATGCACACACACACACACACACACACACACACAAAACACACACACACACACACACACACACACCACTCACACACACCAACGAAACAGATACGGACACAGGCAAGTACGCAAAGACACCCTTACACATTCACTGGTAAATGCACGCTCACACTTGGAAACTCGCACACACACAAGCAGGTACGAACACACGCGGGAGCACAGACACATAGACGCATACACGCAACAGACTCACAAACGCGCACATACCAAGGCGCGCACAACATCCACTCAAGACAAAGTCGGACACACACACGCACGCAGGCATGCACGTACGCACGCACTCACCTTCACACATTTACACACGCTCTCATGAACTATGTTTACAAAACATATGCATGCACACACACACGCACGGACACTCACAAAGACACAGAAACACGCATGCATGCACGCACCTACACCCTTATGAAACCACGCACGGACACATTCATACACGCAAACACAGAGAGGAGAGAGAGGAGAGAGAGAGAGCCGAGAGAGGAGGGAGGAGGAGAGAGAGAGAGGAGAGGAGGGAGGAGAGAGATGAGAGAGAGAGAGAAGAGGAGGGAGAGAGATGAGAGACACACACACACACACACACACACACACACACACACACACACACACACACACACACACACACACAAAACACACACTCACACACACACGCACGCACGCACACACACACACACACACACACACACACGCAAGGGACGATGGAGACACGATCGTCCATACGCACTAACTCACGGACGAACACACGGACATACGTACGCAAACTTGCACGCACGATCGCTTGCACCGAAGCACAGAGGCACGCACTCATGCACTCTTGCACGCACGCACAGACAGACAGGCAGACAGAGCAGACAGACACCTCACACACACACACACACACACACATACACACACACACACACACACACACCACACACACACACACACACACACATTATCGCGCGCGCGCGCGCGCGCGCGCACAACACACACACCACACACACACACACACACACACACACAAATACACACACACACACACACACACACACCACACACAAACACACACAACACACCACACCACACACACACACACACACACACACACACACACACACACATTCAAACTCACACACACAATCACATACCGAAACACTCGTACACTCACGAACAAACATGGACACACGTGTGCACGCAGTCGAAACACGCGCACACGCACTCAAAAGCACACATACACAGACTCAAACAAACATCACATACAAACGAGCACACGCTTCACCGCAACGATGGGCGATCGCACACACACGCGCAGACACACACGCGCAGTTACACACACACACACACACACACACCACACACACACACACACACACACACACACACACACACACACTCGCACGCTTGCACGCACAACACACACACACACATACACATGCATATAAACGAAACCTCGCAAGCAAGGAGGAACACACACACACACACACACAACATACACACACACACAAACAAAAACACACACACGCACACATAACGCACACACACACTCACACACACATACACACACACACACACACACACACACACACAACACACACACACACACACCACACACACATACACACACACAGAAACACACACAGACACACAAACGTACACACACACATACTCTCACACGCATGCAGGCAGACCGGCACTCACACACAGAAGCAGATGCACTCACGCACGTACGCACGCAAACACGCATGCAAGGACGCAGGCACGTACGCAAGCAAAGCTTGCTTCCACGGACAGACAGACATACAAAACACACAAGCACGCACTTACGCATGCTGACACACATACTAAGAAAACGCATGCACGCACGAACACATATATACACGCATGGACGCAAACTCAGACACACACACGCACGACCCCACGCACGGAAGAATGCGCACGCGCACGCACGCACACACGCAAGAACGCACGCACGTTCGCACGCATGGCTTGCAACCACGAAGAGACAGACAGACACACAAACACACAAGCACATACTTACGCACGCAGACACACATACTATCGCACGTGTGCACGCACGCACATATTAGAACTGAATTCATCTGGTTTCATCCGGTTTGAGCTGGTTTGAACTGGTTTCATTTGGTTTGAACTGGTTTGATTAGGTTTGAACTGGTTAGATTAGGTTTGAACTGGTTTGGTCTGGTTTAATCTGGTTTGCTCCTTTTTAATCTGGTTTGATTTGGTTTGAAATGGTTTGAACTGGTTCAATCTGGTATGACATGGTTTGAACTGGTTTTTATCTTGTTGGAACTGAAATGTACTGGTATGAACTGGTTTGAACTAGTTTGAACTGGTTTGATCTGTTTTCATCTGGTTTGAAAACTGGTTTCCTCTGGTTTTAAAAATGGTTTGATATGTTTAGTTTGGTTTTAACTGGTTTCATCTGTTTTGCACTGGTTTCAAATGGTTCGAACCGGCATCAACTGGTTTGCTCTCGATTAAACTGGTTTCAACTGGTTTGAACTGATTTGATCTGTTTTTTCATCTGGTTTGAAATGGTTTCATCTGGTTTCATCTTGTTTGAACTGGAATGAAACTGGTTTGAACCGGTTTTGAACTGGTTTAATCTGGTTTGATCTGGGTTGAAACTGGTTTCAGGTCGTTTGAACTGGTTTGATCTTGTTTGAACTGGATAATCTGGTTTTAACAGGTTTCAACTTGTTTCAACTGGGTTGAACAGACACACACACACACACACACACACACACACATACAACACACATTCACACAAACACGCACACCACACACACACACACACACACACCACACACACACACACACAGAAACACACACACACCACACAACACACACCACACACCACACACACACACACACACACACGCACGAACACACACATACAAATGCCGAAAACGTAGCCACGCAAACACTCACACGCGCACGCACGCACGCAAGCACGTACTTACCACAAACGCACCCGTAAACACACATACCAATGCACGCGCACGGACACGGACACAACACACACACACAACACACCACAAACACACAACACACTCACACAAACACACACACAAACACACACACCACACACACACACACACACACACACACACACACACACGCAACGCACGCACGCACGCACAACACACACACACACACACACACACACACAGACACACACACACCCACACACACACACACACACACACACACACACACACACACACACGCAAAACCACACAACACACACACACCACACACACACACACCACACACACACACACACACACACACACACACATACTGACTTCACCGACATAGTGGGGAACTGAATAATATCAGCTAGCTGAGGACCATCCTTGTGGGGTATGTACATAATAGTTCACCAACGGTGTTCTACATCAGCTATGGTACTGGAACATACTTTAACGATAAAGGGGAGTGTGTTGGTTATTTTTTATTTCAATACAAAATGGATTCTTACAAAAAAAATTGAACAGATTTTTATATACGTTATGGGGATATATGCATAATGAATATTCATTAGTAGACCGGAAATTCCCCACAGTACAGTGGGTATGTGTGATGTCATCAGTCTGTAGGAAAAGAAGAGTAGGCGATGGTTAAGCTCCCTACTGTCGCAATATATACATAGACCTCATCAATGTCTTGGAGCATTTTTTTTGTTGTGTGTGTGACTCTCTTTAACCCTGTTGGGTCACCCACACTATACTCGTGAGTATAAACAGTTTTCACTCCGACTTCGTCGTGTATCTATAGTTTGTTTCCCTATGGAAGTGGCGTTTTTCTAAAGAAGAAGTTTTTCCTGGGACAATTTTCTTGTTGCTGTGGGATTTTTTTTACGTGCGCTAAATGCATGCTGCACACGGGATCAAGCCATTGAGGCTGTAACGGAAAGATATCAGCCTGGCTTTGATATGTGTGTACATTGTGCTGAGAAAAGTGACTCATATACATGTTGAGATCGAGAGACCGTCTCTGTGATGTGTGCGTCATGTAAAACTGATCGTGACCCAGCTGGGAACGGACAGGGTAACGGACAGATAGTGGCTGGCTTTGATGTGTGAGATGTTAATTGCCTTCGTTGGAGTAAAGATCACGTGCGTGATGACCTCAGCAGATATAGCCGTGGAGGCCGTGTAACAGGGAGTTAGCATTATGGCTTTGGTGTGGGAGGTGTAATTGCCTTTGTGTGAGTAAATATGTGAGTAAGCAAATATAGGAAAAGAGGTTCGGAGAAGTGAAAAAAAGGAAAGAAAAGAGTTGGACAGTGAGAAAGAGAGGACAAGAAGTTAGGGAGAGAAAGGGTTCTGAGTAGGAACAAAGTTATGCAGAAAATAGAAAGATATTTTCCCAATGGAGTTGGTGACCTGAAGCAAGGTACATCCTGTGTTGGGAAGTCTAAGACACGAGATTTGGAATATCGAGAAATACTAGACTATCATGATGTTGATTTATTTGATTTGCTTTGATTTGATGTGCTTAGTGTTAAAAAACATGTAAAAACTGCACCTAAGAAATAAAAGGGTGATTCTATCGCTTTAACCAAAAAAAAAATATCAATGAAGTGTGGTCCTGTTTTGTTTGGTTATGAATGTTGCCTTGGAACGTTGTATGTGTTTGTGTTGTAACACAGACATAGGCAACATTTCCCATGGGCTGGAAGCCACGCAGAACCACACGTCGATGCTTGGTGACGTGGTGCAGTTTTTCCATCAGATGTGGAAGTTTGTCCCCTGCAAGTGCTTCCAACACTGACATGGCATCGGAGAGGAAGAGACAACTTTTTTGTACAATCACTCCTGCGTGCACGGACCAGAGCTGCTTGCCTGCATCAGTACCTCCATTTCAGCTGCATAATCAGTGCAATGTTTGCCTGTGGGTATCCTGCAGTGATGGTGTGCCCACTAGGACAGTTGATGTGTATGCTTGCTCCTCCGTTTGCCATGGTGTTGGTTGCCAAGCCGTCCGTATAAACCATGAATCCAGGATTCTTCTGGGTATTGCTTGGGCAGTCATGGCAAGTGTCAGAGAGGCGTCTGACGCCGTCATCTTGGGACTCTCTTGGAGTGACATGATGGACTGAGGTGGAAATGTGGAACACTTTGTAATATTTGCTCCAGGGTTGTGGCAGCTCAGAGGTGTTCAGAGGAAGTGTTGGTGGTGTGTCACCCGATGTGCCCTTGCAAACCGAAGGCTTCATGGAGGAAACTTGCTGCGTTTGAGAGGGTTTATGACTGACCTTACAATAATAAATCAATAGATTTCTAAGTATAATTGCCACCAAAGTATACCCTTGAAATAGAAATGGAAAGTAAAAAACACTACCACTCATTAAAAGACCACTCTGTGACATTAATAGAAGATCAATTTTTATTGAATATTTTTGGGGGGGGAGGAGGTAAATCCAAACATACAACAAAATTAAACTGTCCGTTAATATTGATTAGAAACACTCTTTAATCAGCAGTAGCTTTCTTGCAATAACCAAACCATACAAAAAATTTTTAAAAAAAACATATTCGCACATTTCTGCGTTTTAATGAACCAAAAAGACATACATTTAGAACAGCTGATATAATTGTGGCTGTCCTGATACTGGGAACATAGGGAAAATCAGGCGGGTAACGTTCTTTGATGAAGTTATCATTTATCTCATGCTAAAGACTGGATGTATTTGATAGTGTACAGAGATGAGTGATACATTTGACCTACAAAATAATGATTGTACATCCAATATTGGTTTTTGTGCCTTTTATACTACTTATTTTTTTGTCAGAGAAAGCATTCAAAATGGTAAAACTGTAAGTGGGACATCAGCATGTACGCGTTTTGAAAGCATAGTTCTGCAATATGTAATATGTTGAAGACTAATTTTGTACTAATATGCAAGATAAAACTTTAAAATGTCCTCTGGGAAAAAGAACATTTTCTGGATGAATACTAGTTTTACGTATGATTGGTGTATGGGCAGAAAGTAGGACTTGCTGTGAGTTACTTTGGTTTCCGCAATTCCACTTCCAATCAAATCATCTCTTACATTTCGAGCACAACATCGTTTGGATATACAACATGATTTTTGAATGGTGAAACATTAAGTTTTTAAACTGACTAGAAGTTCTTTCAAAGACCAAAACAGCCAGTAGATTATTCGATGAATTTTCGAATCTCACTGTGGTTTCGTTTCTGCTTGTAACTTACAAAATGCGAACTAACATATGGTAACAACAATCAAATGCAGCATTGTCAATACCTAAAATCTCGTTTATGTGAGAAGGAAAGACTGGAAAAATTCCATAAAGAAAAGCCTTGAACTTATTACACCGACCAGTCATGTGGATTTTGTATGAAAAGTAAGCATGGTTTACACTTTAGTTTCACGTAACTTACAGAACTGAATTGGTAAGCCTCTGTATTCCATAAAGCTTCATGATTCATAGCGGACCAAACGTTAAGTTATAGTTCTTCAAAACATCATAGCGCATAAATGTTATTAAATATTAAAACTAAATCATAGTTTGTTTCATGATTTCAGGTTGATTAAAAATGCAACCAAAACTGTGTGAGGGGAATACCATGGCTGTCAGTGTTTCCAATCTAACTTACGCTAGGTTGATATGTATGGTACTACAGAACAACATTATATGTTTTTTTTTTCTTTGGTGATCAATGTGCAATGGTATGACATTGCTATATATTGGTATACATTTTGGGGGATTAAAATTCAAAATAATTAAGAAAACAAAAACATATCCATTGCCGTTTCATTAACAAAGAAACCAAACCAGCACATTCAATCATCAACAGAAAAACATCCACTTCTTGTGGATTGACATTTGTTTTTATGGTTGCCATCAAATCTATTGCTATGGGAATAACTAAAAACTTTTTTGAAAAAATCCTCAGTTTTATTGTTTTTTATGAAAAATCAAACAAATTTCAAAAACTTGCTTATTTGGTTTCACCGTAACTTACAAACCATTTTTTTTCTTTTGATTCTTACTTCTCTTCAATTTCCAAATTCATTTATGTCACATATTTACCTTACAATCTAAACTTTTATTTTCTTTCAAAATTTTAAGTTTTCATGCTGGTAATTTCAGTGGCAAGTACGAACAATTGTATGTGTCGTAAGTTACCGTGGAAAGCTATAGCTTTTTGTGTAACTTACAATCAAAACTTTCTTTGGGGAATGTTTTCAAGCACTGTTTAAAACTGGAAATCTTGATTAATATAAACATTATATTTTATAACATAATACAAAACATATAAAAGACTATTCTAATCAAGACTTCCTTTTTTCACTTTTTGTGATTTGAAAAAAGGGAATTTATTTCAAAGTTGTTTTCGTTTATTTGCAGGATCCACATAGGCAGCCAAATGAAGTAAAAATCCAAAGCATGGAATTAGATTTTGTATGGCGTGCTAATTTTATTGATCCACTTTTTTAGATGACATCCACACACACTCACAGAGCTGAGATGAGATGATACCTGTGACACCTCCCAACGCCAATCTCTCGGCTTCTTTTCTTTCTTATTCAGTAACTGATATTTAAACTAATCTCGATGATCTGCAATGCAGAATGTTCTTTATCCTTTGATTGTATTATAATATCATTTTACTTCGTTTCCATAGTGACCAAGTTCAAAATTGTGAATGTTGAGTATGTCTGAAATTGTGGGGACAATGCAATGCCTCATCCGGATATTGAACTGAAAAGTTGTGAATAAACTCATTTGAATGAACTTTTTATGGTGTGTTGTGTGTTATAAGACTAACTAATATGATTAAATGAAGAAAAAAAAATCAGACTCAGATGATTAAAATATACTGAAAATAATATACACAAAAACACATAATGATACCCCACAACTGCGAATCTAAAAACACAAGTCCCCACAATGCCAGTAAAAAGAATGTGCACAAAAGCACAACTCTGAATCTAAACATACAACTACAAGTCCCCCGAATGCCACTGAAAAGAAGGTGTACAAAAGCACTTAATAATACCCCACAACTGAACCGAAACACAAATCACCTTAATGCCACTGAAAAGAATGTGCACACGAGCACATAATAATACCCCACGACTACGAATCCAAACACAAGTCCCCCTTATGCCACTAAAAAGAATGTGCACAAAAGTACATAATACTCCTCCCTTACATCTGTGAATCCAAACACAAGTCCCCACAATGCTACTGAAAAGAATGTGCACAAAAGCACACAAGAATACCCCACAACTGTGAAACCATACACAAGTCCCCCTTATGCCACTAAAAAGAATGTGCACAAAAGCACATAATAATACTCATAACAGCGAATCCAAACACAAGTCCCCTACAATGCCCACCGAAAAGAATGTATACAAAAGCACATAATACTATCCACATCTGTCAATCCAAACACAAGTCCCCACAATGCTGCTGAAAAGAATGTGCACTCATGGTGACTTCAGTTTCGATCTCTCCTCTCCGCATCTATGACCGTAGTTGTTAGTGTCATTGCCGCTGGTGTTGGCAGTTCCACAGGACACTGTCATTGGACGGACATGGTGGGCTCACTCGCAAAAGGGCCTCACTCACGATGGCTCTGCTACTGAGCTATTTACTGTCATTAGTAGGGGGGGGCTTAGTAGGTGGTGTCCTTCGTATGTTAGATCAGAACAGGCACCACTGAACTCCACTGAAGTGACCTGCCAGTAGTGCAGGGCCTTCTCCAGGGTTGCCTCCTGACGGCTTGAAATTGCCTCCGCCTGTTTGATTGTTGACACGGTGGTGTGGCACGGCGTACTGTGGTGCAGATGAGTGTGTTGGAAGTCAAGATGAGCGGCGTGTGAGCAACGTCACTGGATAAATGCAGAATGCGAGCAACAAAAAAAAAAAAAAAAATTATAAATAAAACTATACCCTCTAAATTTTGAATCTTCTCTGTCAAACCCTACAAATACTTTAACATTGTCATGCACAAATAAATAAAACTATAGCCTCTAAAATTTTGAATCTTCTCAGTCAAACCCTACAAATACTTTAACACTGTCATGCACACAGTGATCCAACCAATCTGTTTCTCAAAATTCTAGAAACATGACGTGACTATTTCTGGAAAAGACTCTTTTGTCCCTTTTCTTTTTCTCAATTTATTTCTGGAAAAGTCTGTTTTGTGCCCTTTTCTTTTTCTCAATTTGATTTCTTACAGTGCACTTAATTTTCTTCCAATCTTTTCCTTGCAGAAAGGGCTCATTGTCAATCATCTTCTGGCACTCTTTTTTTCCAGGCAGTATGCAGTCACGAATATGTCTCCGGAAGTACACTCGGATGGCTGATGTCTGTGCAGGAGTGAGAAAGTCCTTCCGACAGTTTTCTTCACACTGGAAACTGGCAGATATTCACACTGTGCCATGGGTTCATCATCCTGTGCCATGGGCTGTCCTGCTTCTGGCCGCGCTGAGTGGTACGTCAAGCTTCCTGCTGAGGAAATAGGAGCTTCATCAGCCACCATGCCTTGACCTTCATTCTCAGAATCATTGTCCGATCTGTCCTCAATGCACATTTCTGAATCCTGGAATGACAAACAGTCGTCTAAGTCTCAGCGATTTTCCCTGGAATTGGTTTATCTGTCCTTGTTCTGCTGCAAGCAGAAGGCGACTGACTTTTGCTAACTGATAGGTGTCCTGAGGAAGTCTGTAATATCATGACCTAAAAAGAACACACTTGCTCCAATTCATGGTCATTCATGTTCAGTATTTGTGTGACAGTTGCAAGGTGTTTTCGTAGCTTTGTGCTGGTGATGTGCTGAGGTTGCTCAACTTCACTTGCGCCAACAATATCCCGCAAACATTCATGTCCTGCGAGATGATCTTCAGAAGAAAGATATGGTCGAGCAAACACAAACGGATTGCATGGATTTATTCCTGTTCGTGGACGCAAATCACAAAGAAGCAGAATTTCCTGGCACATCGACGCTGTCAGCAGCACAGGGAACTCTGCGCCCCCGTTTCCCGCGAATGACAACACGTGTAAACCGTTCAACAAGATGTCTCTCCAAGTCTGACAATGCAGCAGCAACATCATCTTCTGGTATTGAATTGCACTTGGATGCCTCAAAGTCTGTAAGGAGCATTCTGCTTGCTTCTCCACTGCGACGGCGATTGAACATAATGATGTTTGTCAAACAAATCTTTGCCATTGCATGCCAAGTAGCAGTTGTTGGAGAAGATTTCAGTTCCTCCATGCGATGCTTCCTTTCCTGTATCATGTAATTTGTCAGCTTTTTCATGTCTTCTGTCAGAGAGAACGTGTGGTCTGTTGTATTTGTTCGCCTCTAGAGTTGCAAGAGCACATGAAGAAATATGCTCTGTCCAGTCTGATTCACAAAGACTGAGAAACGCAGATGCAGTTTGATTCAAAGAATCATTGCTCGACATCAGTGCTTCACTTCTGAGAATATGTGCACACTTTTTCAAGCTGTGTCCCAGTTTCTTTGCCAATGATGGGTTAGCATAAAAAAATTCTTTGACGAGTCATAGCCACAGAGTTTCTGAACTGCTGAGATAACAACAGAGAATTTTTTCAGGGTGGATGGCACTCCTCAGATCAGTGATGCTTGGGTCTTGTTCTCTCACTGCATGCAAGAAACGAGCCAGTTCTCGAATCTTTTGTCTCATGTGATTTCTCATATGTTTCAAGTGACCATGTTTGCTGTACATCCTTTCACCATACTTTATTATGAGGAAATCATTTCTAGCAGTTTTTGAAACCTTGTCCGCAGCCATGGAACTCGAGACATTTCTTTCAAGCCTTCACTACAGCTTACTTCTGCTGGTAGCATGGCTGAAGATCTGTACATGACCTTTTCTTCCCTTCTTATCAGATGTTCGAAAACCGACATGCTTTCTCATGGCGCCACAGTTCCTTGTTGTAGAAAAAGCCAAGACAAAATTCACAGGGCAGGTACTTGAGTGGATCACAATGTTCGGATGGTGATCTCCATGGGATGATCTCGCCTTTTCTTGTTTTCAACACCTCACAGTTATGTTGATAATTTCCTTTTTGTTTCTTAACTTTTTTTCCAACAAGAATCCCTTTTCCGTAGAACCTTTTTGGTTTTGACAAAATAGAAGCAACCTCTGTCTCATCTTTGTGTTTGAAAAAAAAGATGCTTGCTCAGCTTTGTACAGCATGCTTCACAAAACTTGCAACAATTTTTCTTTATCATATACTCTTTTTCCGTTCTTTTTGCTTGCAGTGTGAATTGTAACCAGTGAATCAGTTACCACAGAAATACTCGAGTGGGAGGAAATGTCTGATGTCTGATGCTGCACTTGTGTGCGAAATTGTGTCTGGTGTGGCAAGAACAGCACTTGTGTGGGAAACGCTGCCTGATATGCTGACAGCTGCACTCGTGCAGGAAGAGCTGCCTGGTACGCTGACAGCTGCACTCGTGCAGGAAGAGCTGCCTGGTACGCTGACAGCTGCACTTGTGCAGGAAGAGCTGCCTGGTACGCTGACAGCTGCACTTGTTAATACCAACGGTGAGACAAAAAAGTCATGCTCTCTGAAGGTCCCGATTCCAGCGTCATCTGAAAAACAAATACAAACAATCCCATAATGCCTGTGACACTCTAATCATAGATTCTCCTTGTAAGTGTGACAATCATGATATGACTAATAAGAAAAAATGAAGAAAACAAAGGGTCAAAACGTCTTATGCCTATGGTCACATCTTAATCTGCTGTTCAGATTTATAGTGCCCCTGCCAATTAACATGCTTTCAAGTGAGGACATTTGATCCAAACAAAGTGTGACCTTAGTCGATAAATATGTCACAAATGAAAATTGGAAAGTCCTGTCTGGCATGAATTGGACTTTTCCTAGAGATAAAGATGGGAAGTTCTAGCATGACATGTTGTCATGTAAGAATTCAAAATTTTACCCAGATATAACAGAATTGGGGGTCAATGCAGAATTTGAAATTCACTCTGAGGAATCTCCAACTCATCGGGAACAAAATTAGTTATTTCTGACAAAATGATAATTGACTGTATTAAATACTGAGGTGCAAGTTCTATTTTTCTGCACTCTGCCCGTACCAAGGAGGGATTGGGTATGTGTGCTGCTTTCTATTTCCCACCATTCAGGTAGCCACATTCCGTCTTCGGTGAGTGTGAATGTTTGGTACGTATGTATCTGTAGGTCTATGAGAGTGGTGCTTTTCTAAAGAATTTTGCCAGGGACAACTTTTTTGTTGCATGGGTTCTTTTACGTGCACTAAATGCATGCTGCACATAGGACCTCGGAGGGGAGGAAAATGAGAGATCTGCCTGTGGACTGACATGCGATATATCTACTGATAAAGGGTGGAATACATTTAAGTCTGAGTTCCAGATTTCTGGAAACCTTGCTGGATTTTGCGGAGATATTCCGATTCTGGATAAGCTCGAAGGAGAAAAGTATATGGAAAATTTTCTTGTGAAGACAGGAAGGGCCAATAAGAGAGAAAAATGGCAGATGATAGAAAGAAAAAAAAGAAAAGACAGAGTCAGAGAAAATCATAGATAACAGGAAGTTATGAACATACAACTTCCAGAAGATGGGAAATCTACTTCTGTTAACCCCAACCCCACAAGAATGGGATGTATCTATAGTTTGCTCTTTATGCAACTAGTAAAGAAATCTTTGTTTGTTTGTTTTGTCTTGTTTGGTTTTTTTTTTTTTACACCATACAAGGAAAGCAACATACTTGAAGATGACAGCTGAGGTAGGTACAACGCGGAATCGTCAGTATCCTCCTCTTCACTGGAACTGGGAATGAGCTGTAGGCACCCTGTGTGAAAGAAAGCGATTTTTTTTTTTTTTTTTTTTTTTTTTTACAAAATAATCACATACAAAATGTACTGATATGTGTGTAAACTGCATTTCATTGATATCACTCACTACTGACAAAGTGCAAAGCAACATTCACTGTGTTGATCTTATCTGGCAAGTAATGTTTATTTTTCCCTGCAGAATCATCTAGCTGTTTAAACACACTGCCAATTTTTATACATTGAAGGGATGTTTGAAATAAACTTCCTTTGATGTCCTAAATACCAACAATAAATCTGTAAAAAAAAAAATAAAAACAAATGAGATAAAAAATGATATTAATAATCTGTGCAGGATATGCCATGCAAACAATATACATGAGTGTTTTTTTTGCAAAACTTTACATATCATGCCAGCTTTATGATTCTGCTTGAACAAACAAAAGATTGAACAAAAGCAGACAAAAAACAAAAATATGACAATATACTTTTGTTGTCACTACAAAAAATTCAACTTTACATTCACACAGGAAATTACACCGCATACTCCCCGAGGATGACATGTGCCTGCTTTAACTGCGGAATTATAAACAGTCACACACAGAACTCCACTCCCTTTGTTAAGTAAGCAGGGATGGTTTTTTCTTGCTTGTCTAGATTGGGAGTGTCCGCAGGAGTTACAGTCTGTTTTTACAGAAGAAAAACCGTATACATACCTTCAGAATCTGTGGCAGATTTGGACACTGAAGACGGATTTCTGTCAAAAAACAAAAGAAAAGGTTATGAACATAACAGAAAAGCAATACTTCTATCAAGTTTCTAACGTTAGAAATTTCACTTATTGGACATTTTAACAATACTTTCTGATCAAGGTTTACTAAATGTTGCAACCTGGAGTGGAAAAATCATGAAATAAAAAACATGTAGACAGACAGATAAAATTTCTTCGTTCCAAATGTAGGTACAAACAAAAAACAAACAACAAACAATGAACAAAAAGAAAGTCTTGCATGGCATGGCGAAGGGGTATCAGTATCTCCCTTCATCCCCTCCCCCCTCCCAATCATTTCGTCCCTACCCTCACCACCGCCTTTGCTGCTGCTATCCACCTTTTGCCCCCACTTTCCTACTTCCCAGACCAAACAACATATCGTAAACACCAGCTGACTGCACTTTCTTTGCAAACTGTCGAAGTCGTCTGGATCTGCGTGAAAAATCAGCTTCAAAATGTTGGGCCCATAAACATAATATTAATGATAAGCTTTGCCGATGTTAGATCTAATCTGTTGCAGTATTCTTTGCTTAAACATAACAGTAAAAAAGCAGAAATAGCAATATCACTTTAATCCACACACAAAAATAATCAAGTATCTGAAGGAATTAACCTATTGTTATGAAGGTGTGATGTCTTCTGCGTGTTTAAAATTGCATTAAAAATAGGCTATTCTGAATTAACTCACCCCTGTGATTGTTCCGCCATCTTTTGTTGTGATCACGTGTCGCGTTCATGGTCGACATGCGCAGTAAGACTGCCGTGACGTCATCTCATTAACGCGCCGCCGGCAAAAAAGGAAGCTGGGCCGATGTGTGCGTGGAGTGTGTGTGCGTGCTCATACGCATTACAGCGTTTTTGTGGGGATATATTAAAAAAACACGTTTAACATTAGGATGCAGGTTATGGGGTTTGCGTTGTGGGGTCATAGGAAAAATTCCCCACAAAATTGGGTACCCAACAGCCCCGGTTGAGGAACACCACAACGTCAGGAAAGTGAACACAACTGGGTCACACACACACACCACACACACACACACCACACACGCACACACCGAACACACACATACACACGCCGAAACGTAGCCACGCACACACACAGGAACACACAGAAACACCACAACCCACACAACCACACACACCAACACAACACACCACACACACACACACATACACACACCCACACACACACACACACACACACACACACACACACACACACCACACACACACACAGACACACACACACACACCACACACACACAACCACACACACACACACACGCACATACACCCGCACGCACGGAAGCATGCATACACAAAAGCTCTTACGGACGGACGGACAACAAACGCACGTATGGACGCATACACGCAAGCACGCACGCACGCACACGAACACACACACCCACTTACAACACACGCACGTATGCAACAGACGCACGTATGCATGCACGCACACACTAACACACGACAAATGCACGCATGCTCGCACACACACTCTACGGCACGCACGACGAAGAATTTACGCAACACACACACGAGACTACACATGCCCGCACGCAGGTACACACCACGAGCACACGAACAAACCACACCACGCATTCGCACGGGCAGCGGACACAACACACACAACACGCACCACACACAAACACCAACGTATACTCCACAACCATGCAGCTCTCTCTCTCTCTCTCTCTCCTCTCTCTCCTCACAGACTAGTGCACAAGACATAGGCAAACGTAACACAAACACACACACACACAGGACACTGACACAAACCAGAAACACAGGACACAGCACAGACAAACACAACACCACTGAACAGGCACAACACCCACACAATCACTACACAACACACACACACAATACACCACAAGACACAAAAAAAAAAACAAAAAACACACACTAATCAAGGGGACAAAGCTAAAAAAACAAACAACAAACCAGGAAAGGAAAAAGGAGAGCTAGAGAGAGATGGAGAAGGAGAGAGACGAGTAGAGGAGCCAAAAGAAAAAAAAAAAAAAAAAAACAAAACAAAAAAAAAAAAAAAAACCAAAGAAAGAGAAAACATAAACACAAAACAAACAAACACAAACAAAAAAAAAAAAAAAAAA